>JAMZAV010010511.1:0-21912 GCA_024449915.1 Sweltsa coloradensis
CATGTAATTATATGACAAGATGCTATTGGCCTGTAATTAGAATATGATAAAATAATGATCTCCCTTTTTGTAAATTGGTCGAACTATTTGATGTCTTTAAGTTTGCCGGTACTGTTCCTGTTTCAATCGATAAATTTACTAGTTTGGTTAAAGGGGCTAAAAACCCAAAAAATTATTTTTTACCACCTGATCTATAGCACAATACTACACTTAAATGACCGTTTAAAAAATTATATCTTGTAACTGTGATTTAACACGAATTTTGTAATTTTTTTTATCCAGAAATTGGCAAAAATTGGTGTTTTGGAAAATTTCCTAAATCGGCTTTAACCTGGTTCTTTTTTGGTCCACATAGATACTAGAGCATAGTTCCAATCTAAAATGCCCCTTTAAAACATCGTGTCTTGAAACTGTGCCCAAATATACCTTCAAACACGCAAAAATATGCATTCCAAAATCACACCCCATCTTGGTAATAAGCATTTTTTGACCGAACTTCTTGCCCAAATTACAAAACAAAATATAGAGAATTTACAGAAAAGGCTGTCGAGTACGTCAATAATGGCCAATATTTTTTTGGATCAAAATCTTCCAAGGTCACGGGGCATAAAGATCGTCCCCATGTTATTTCTTATGGGAGATTTTTGCCGATGGGACCTAGCTCGAAAAATGTCATGTTTGACAATTTTTTGGGAGGTCATGGTGGCCCCAATAATTTTTCTGTTAATTGCTAAATTCATCACTAGTTAGCTTGAATGAAATATATTTTTTGATTTTAGCGGTTAAATACCCCTTTTAAGACTGGGCTTATATCATCTATCAACATTATTTTAAGTCTTAAACTCTGACACCATCCCAACCCGGTTGTTTATTATAATCCATGTTCTGTATAATAGACCGTATTTGAGGTTGACTTACAGGTGGCATAAAAAAAGATTGGCACTCAGCAGTCAGCATCGTTTTTATCATTGCGGCTTGAACTTATGCTACACTCATCTTGAATTTCTTTAACTTCTCTTACAAACGATTCCTCAAAATTGACAGCTATTTCCTTATCTCTGTTATGCTTCCCTAAATGATTGTGAATTACTTCGTCTACAGACAGTTTTTTTCTTTTTACCTTAGATTTCGTAATCGTTTGCCACGTTTCTTTTAAGTTATTTTTCGATTTATTTATCTGATCTTTACAAAAATTTATTTTTGCCAGTCCAATATTTTTGTTTATTAAATTACGCGCTGATTTGTATTCATCCCTGTGAAATGATTTTGTTGCGGTGTTACAATTTTTCCACTTTTTAAATAGATTATTTCTTTCTTTGATGCTCATAAGGAGGGGAGAGTAGGTGTCATCCAACATTTATTTTCGCTTTTCTTTTTCGCGCCACCGCGATTAGTTGCACTCACACAGCAAGATTATAAGTTGTTGACAACAGCTTCTTAGAGGTCATTACAATCATTGATTTCTAATAAAGCAGACCAATCACAACGTTGAAGTTTTTGTTTTAGCACTCGTTCATTTAAACACTGTTTTCGCGCTGGTACCTCGCTTGTAATTTCAGACTCAAGTGCATGTATGTCAGCTGCTATTAAATAATGGTCAGTTATTTTTGTGGTTAGACGAGTGAGCGCAGCGAACGTAGTCTTTCCTAACGCTACTCGATCGGGCCTTGGCCGTGACCATTGTCTGTATGTTAAATGTCTGTTTGTCCGGGCTCATACGGCCGAACGGCCAAATAGATTGAGCTGAAATTTTAAACAGACATCCGTGACCAGGTAACTTAGAACTGCTAACAAAATGAGCACAATCCATTTCGATTTAAACCTACAAGAAATAATAAACTGAAAAATAGACTGCCAATGTATAGAAATTTATTTAACGACAATAAGAAAAAATATTTTTTGTTTGTTATTTACCTGGCTGTGAAATGCCGTGCTCATGCAAGGTCTATCGAATGTTGAACGTCAAGGTACCCCCAAATTCCGCTCGAAGATTGAGTAAACCTTGCAATATTTTCACGTATTTCGTACTGGCTATGATTTCCATAGTAGCCTATTGTCACAGATGATGGACTACACTGCGTTATATGCATTTCAAAACATGTTTAATAATTTTTTAAATATAATCCAGAAATTACAAATTCTTTTTCGACCAGTGGATTGAACCCACGTCTCCCACATTTCGGCTACTAGGAAGCTTCGCAAACGCTTTTACAGGCGCGTTGTTGGATGAGCGTAATTGTTTTATACAAAAAAAGCGTAAAATTGCAACTTTTATAAAAAAATATTTTTCGATTGCACTCAAATTTCACACCAATATATTAATTTACAAAATAAAGGTTCTGTATAAAAATCGTTACAATCGGATAAAGCATGTAGGTGTTATAAGTCAAAGAAATGTAAAATAAAAAAATAAAAAAACGTAAAATTGCGATTTTCATTAAAAAAAAAATTTGATTGCGCTCAAATTTCACACGAATATATAAGAACATGAAATTAAGGTTCTGTGAAAAAAATCATAACAATCGGATAAAGCATGTAGGTGTTAAAGTCAAAGAAGGTTTAAAAAAATTAAAAAATCGTAAATTGCAATTTTCATAAGAAATAATATTTTTATTGCGCTCGAATTTCACACGAATAAATTAATTCATGAAATAAAGGTTCTGTGAAAAAATCATTACATTTGGATAAAGCATGTAAGTGTTATAAGTGGAAGAATTTTTTTTTAAATCGAAAAAAATCGTAAAATTGCGATTTTCATGAGAAATAATTTTTTGATTGCGCTCAAAAACGTGGCAGCTCTTGGTTTAGAGATTTTGAAGGCCTCCATAAAATTTCATCGCAAGTGGAGTTCGGTTTTAGCCGGAATCGTGCTCACAGACACACGAATAATAAAACAGAAAAGAAAGAAAGAAAAGAAAGAAAGAAAGAAAGAAAGGGGAAAAAAAACACTCCGGATCTTTTTCTCAGTGTAGTGAAATGGAATCTTCATTGCCGCCTACGCTCATTCAATAAGGGCGCCTGGCCAACCAGACTAGGAAAAAGCGCCACGTCGTTGATACGACGAGGTGAGCGAGTCATTGTGTTGAGTACCGGCAAACATTTGCAAATTTAGGTAAGTTGATAATTATATTCGTATAAATAATAGGGTTTTTGAAGTTTAGTTGAGTACGGGCTCGTCAACTGTAAGGCCATTAATGCGCCACTAGGGATGCGAAGGGTAGGGGGAAAAAAGTTATGTACCGGGTACTCATACATCGTGCTTACTCATCGTCTAACCAACGCCCCTTTGGCGTTTCCTAGTATAGATTACAAGATTAGGAACGGGTGAAATTAGAACATTTTAACGAATAAATGGTCGCATAAGACTGGGAAAGACACCCTTCTCTAAATTCCTCTGCGGGTATGTTTTCACGCAATTTAAAGAAACCATTTACAAGCCATTAGATTTTTATAAGTGAGTATGAAACATCCTAGTCATTAGGATATGCCTAAGTTCATGTCCCCTACTAAATTATTACATTTGGCAGTTTAGTCTTTAAATCCCCTCTACTGCCCTAACGAAATGGCAGGTTTGTATTGTTATCAGGTGGTCCTATAAAATTGTAACATAGGAAACATTTGTTAATAAAAATAGATGAATAATAATAATAATAATAATAATAAATAATAATAATAATAATAATAATAATAATAATACTAATATATTTTACTTTTTTTTTAATTTATTGCCTGCCCAACAAACTAAATTGGAACAATATTCACAGACATTTCCTCCCCACTAAGCCAAATGGTCATCAGTGGGTTACATATTATTTAATGCTATTTACATCTCAATCGTAGCGTCAGCTTAATGACAATGAAATAAAAATAAAAAAAAACATTCAAAATTATTAAATGACTATACGTGCTTACATAGGTACATCAATTACAAACCACAAAAATACAATAATCATAATGATAATAATAATAATAATAATAATAATAATAATAATTAAAATAATAATAATAATAATAATAATAATAATAATAATAATAACGATAACGTGTATACAAATATTTAGGATTCTCACAAGCTGCCAGAATTGAACATAAAGTTATGAAAAGGCAAAATTGATAGATTACATACAAGAAACGACTAAACGTATATCCTCAAGACGCAACTAAACGTGTAAAAACAAGATCCAGCCCAATAAATACATATGTCTACCAGTACTGAATATTCATTCGGGAATCATTAAATGGACCGCAGGACAGCATCCACGAGTTGGACATATTAACCGTACTACAACTTACCCACAAGAAGACCATCATACGAAATTCAGCAATAAGAGATTGACACTTCCAAGAGAAAAAGCGGCGGGGCCTAATGATCGAACAACTTATAGTATAACAAATAGACCATTTTTAAGAAAAACTTTTTATACAAAGAGAAACCAATCCACACTGCATAGGGCTGTGGGGCTAGCTGAACAAATCATTACTCCACTCAATCTAGCAAAAACGAAAATGTCAATCTACAAGGGAAACTCATACACAGGACGCTTCAAAAGAGTTAACGTCTCTCAGAAAAGGGACCCTTACACAAGAGGGACATTATGATTGAACTTACACAAAGGTCACGTTTAGATATTAAAAGCACCAAATTAGGTGGTTAAACAACGGGGAACTATTTGGTAGAAACAGAAGGTTTTATGTGGGCTAGTTCAAGACCGAAGTGATTGCGACGAACAGATTATAAAAAATACATAAACAAGATGCACAGTAAACGATCAATGTAGAAAATGTAGTGCAAAGGGGAAACAATCGAACACATCATATCCGGGTGCAAGTAACTATGTCAAACAGATTACCTCTACAGACAATAAACCAAGTAGTAACATTATTCATCAAAAACTAGCAATCAAGTACACCGCATGACACACACACACCTTACTACAATTACAAACCAAGAGAAACGTACCTAGATTAGTAAAAGATTACCAAATTATAACGACCGACAAAGTATAAATACCGACCAAACGATAACATCACAACAAGACCGGATTAATAATAAGTGACAAGAAGAAACAAGAAACTACCCTTATCGGACGTTGCCATCCCAATGTGCCTATAAGAGTCGTAGACCACGTGAAGAAAAAAATTGACAAAGTATAGTGAACTTAGCAATTGAGATCAAGAGCTGTGGAAGCAGAAAAAGGTAAATTTCAATCCATTCATTATATCAGCGCAACGGCATCATACGAAGAAGCTTACATGAAGCCTTAAAACAAAACTAGATCTTCACCCAATGTATACAAGCGAGATCAAAAAAGGCAGTAATACTCAACACGTGTAGAATAGTCGTAAATTCTAAACTAAGAATGATACTTCGAGATTTCGAGACAGCTTCCATCCTGACATGGTTTTCGTGGTTCCATAGTCCGAAGAGGGACAAAGCTAGGATGGCGGACGAGTAAATCGGCCCACGAGCCGTACACAGCAGAAAGGAAAACATCATCTACAAACAATATGTACAATTTCTAAGGACTTATTTAGGTTAGAGTTGAAGACAAAAGTACATAATGGTATCGTAATAGGTACACATGGAAGTAATTGACCGTAAGTCCGCTACAACATGTTAGCTCCGGTTTTTAAACGAGTTTGTATGAAATACACCAATAAAATATATAATAATATGAATTCAGACAGGAGACAGATCGGACCCAAAAATTATAGACCCATCACTTGCTTGCCAACATTTATAAAATTCTAACACAATCTTTACCTTGAAACTTGAACAGAACATTATCAGAACATGACATTTTAGCGTGGAACGAAAGGATGCACACAAAGCATATGGATGTAAAGAGCAGTTATAATTGATAGTATTGTTCACAAAACATGCACAATGCTCACACAAAGGGATCATCAGTAGTTTACATAGATACAAAAAAAGAGCATGCCGATTCGGGTTCGCACGATTGGTTAATCAAAGTTTCTGATTTGTTATAAGGTAAATCCACAGTTGATAACGGTGCTTAAGCATCATCAGAATCAGGGAGAATTAATATAATATAAAAAAACCAATTTCAGATTCTGTTAATATTGAAAATATGGGCAATTAAAGAGAGGGATCTTCCAGGGGGACACCTTAGCCCTCTATGGTTTTGGTTCTCGCATTAAACCCAGTATCCAGAGCTACTTAATCAAACAAATTCTGGAATATCGCCTACCTGTTAAAGAAATAACTGACAAGGATAAACACATCTGCTGTGTATGGATGATTTTAAAACATGTAGGGAAAAATCAAAAGAAGAGCTCAAAATTTTAAAATGACATAGTAAAATATTCAGTGAAGACATTTCATATGGAATTTGGATTAGATAAATGTGCTTCAATGCATACGAAAAGTGGAAAATTGCAAGAAAAACTGGACAATTACCAAATTGGTGTTTGGTCAAGGAAATTTCCAAACATAACCAATAGCGAAGAAAGATACAAATACCTTAGGAATGGGCAAAAATATTCTTAACCACAAGGAATTAAAAACAAGTTATTTAAACAAAAAGTATGAAACATAGAGTTAAAACTATCTAAAAACAAATGTTAAAGGGAAGCTAAAAATCAAGGCATTAAAGCTGGGCTTTACCAATCTTGACTTTTCATTTGGTATTGTGAAGTGGTTAACGATGTGGACTTGATGGACTAGATCGTTTCAACAAGAAGACCAAAGACTTCTAGAAATCACTCACCCAAAAGCATCTTCTGAAAGGTAATATTACCACGGGGAAAGGTGGAGAAGAGATATGGTAAATATTCGGTCATTGGTGCTATTCGCAAGTTCATAAACTCAGATCATACTTTCTTAAGTCTACATTCCATTATCACAAGAACTTAAACTCAGATAGAAACTATAACTCCCCTCAGGCTAGAATGACGATTCTTTCCCATCAGAAAATATACATAGAAGAATTTAAATATGAAGATGAATGTCTGGAATACTAAAAATCATTCATGGAGGTACCCGAAAAGCATCCAGCAGCCAAATAGTGAATTGTAAATCAATAAGATGGATTCACAAAGGAGATTTGTTTGACTGAAACCGAAGGCATTTATGTTCGCCATCCAAAGATCAGGGTTATAAATACCAACAACTATGAAAAAAAACATTCAATCATCAAATCCAATGACAATGATAGTGTTAGAAAAATGCAAAAAGTTACGGAGACAATAGACCAGTTATAGCTGGGTGTCCTTCAATTGCCAACCACCGTGGTATCTCAGTAGGCATAATCAGGTAGCAAAGAAGTTTATCAACATATAGGAATGAACGCACATCTACTTGTCAAGCCACCTCCCTTAGTACAAAGTATTCTCTGCACTGTGATCGAAAATGGCATAATTTATATATGTATTGCGGATATAAACAGGTTATAACAGACAAACCATAGACCACAACAAACCGGACATCCATTTTATGCGATAAATCTAAAGAATTACATATCTAATGACATTGCGAATCACCATGAGTAAAAACGATTGATGGAAAACCGAGAACAATAAGGTGGAAAAAATATCAAAATAAGTCAAGAAATAACAAAAGAATTTGGAAAATGAAAACACTGTTACTGCGTGCCTATCGTGATCTCAGCCACTGGAGGTATAACCATCTTCCATCTCTGCCAGCCTACAATCCCTGGGTCTGTCTCCAAATCCACATCAGCATGCAGAAAGCAGCCTCCTTTCACACGTGCCAAATAGTCAGAAGATTTTTGCAGAATCACTCTCCTCTCTCTCGCTCTCTCTCTCTTCTCTCGCTTCTTTTTCTCCTCTCTCTCTCTCTCTCTCTCTCTCTCGCTCTCTCTCTCTCAAAAGAATTTATGGCCATTACAATTGATTGTGTATAGATAGAACATTTTTATTAATTTTGTTATCACATCATCTTTGATTATATTTTGTTAATTAGATTAATTTGTCTACAAGAATATGTGTACTATACTATGTTTTAACGCTGTTATAATGTAAAACTTTTGTTGGCTTGGGCTTCACCCCGCCTTGTGTATACCAGGACGCAAATGTACCTGATGATTGTTTTGAACAATAAAGAACCACTATAATAATAATAATAAAAATAATAAATAATCATATTAATAATAATAATCATAATAATAATAATAATAATAATAATTTTTTTTTCGTTGTTTGTATCAATTCCAATTATTTATTTTTTTCACAAAAAACACAAATTAACTAGTTACATCTCATGGAAACCCACAAAGCCCATTATGCGGGTTCATTGTGGAATAAACAACATCAAATAAACTACACAAAAAAAACATAGAGGAAGGAATCATTATGAAAAAACATATACAAATCCCAAACCATTTAAATAAACAAATTGAGGTAGATAACCAGTAACTTAAAAATAAAAAAAATAAAAGCACTACAACAACTCAAGGGCTTTTGTTCTTAAACACATATCAGAAAACTTGTCAGAAATAGTTAAGGATGAGTTCGGAAACAAGGAAGAGCAAACACTAGATTTTAGGTAAAGGAGCACTCAATTGAGACAACAAATATATTTTTATTTCTTGCTTTACCTCGGAAATTTTAGTAAAATTTAATAACTGATAAGGTAACGTCATTTAAAAAAGCTTCGGGAACTAAACACTCTAGGCGCCTTTGACCGTATTTATTATTACTTCCCGGGAATTGCAATTTTGGTTTTCCCTGATTACGTGTGACATTTATTCTCTGCAACAAGAATTTTAAATCACTTTTAAAGTAATATTTTATTTAAGTTGGTACGTGAAAAAGCCGTCAACAGGAAGAAAGGTTGCAAAAGAGGTATGTCTCCCGAGGCGATAGAGTTTGACAATGGCGAGGTCTTATGGAGTAAAAGCTTATTTTGTAGTACCACGAATTTATTTAAGTGGCAGTCAGAGGAATACCCCACACGTCAAGTAGGACCATAAGATATAATAAGATTGCAGAAGCGATTATAAACATTAGTAAACACTGGGAAAACGGTATATAAATAATAATAAAATATAATAATAATAATAATTAATAATAATAATAATAATAATAATAATAATAAAATAATAACTAATAATAAGTAATAATAATAATAATAATAATAATAATAATAATAATAATAATTAATAATATACAGCAGAAAGAAAACATCATCTACACATTAATATATAAAATGACTTATTTTTAGTTAGAGTTAAGACAACGTTAATAATGTAGGTATGGAATATAGATAATGAAGTACTTGAAGTAAGTCAGTACAAACATGTTAGCTCCGGTTTTGACCGCGTTTGTAGGAAATACATCCAATAAAATAATAATAATAATTTAATAAGTAATAATAATATATAATAATAAAATAATACTAATAATAATAATAATAATAATAATAATAATAATAAGTACTAAATAATAATAATATATATATTTTTTTTTTTTTATGTAGATACATTTATTTCTTTCATAACCTTAATATTTCATACATTCGGGGGGGGGGGGGGGGGGGGGACCTTTTTTCCCCCCCCACAAAATGCACATGCAGCTCTATCTGTGGAACCATGTTTATTAAGATAGGATTTATTCAATTCTGAACACTTAAACTAATATAATTGAAATTTGATTTAAATTGAAATTACCGACATGTGACTGTTGAGTATAAACAAGTGATTAATTATATAAAGTTTTGACATTATGAGTAAATTATGAATGAACAGAATAGAAGAAAATGATGAAATACCTGAAAAAACATAAAATATAAAAACTCACAAACCACAATTTCCTCCTCAACTATTACATATTGTTTTGAAAGCTAAATATGTTCTTAATTAATTTTTATATCTCTAAATGAATTAATGCTTAATTTCTGGAAGAATCTTATTAAATATAGAAATGTACGAGTAGCTTAACGATCTTTCCCATATTTATTGTTAAAAGGGTGGTAACTGGTAAATACGCACTTTGCTCGAGTTGAAGGCTTGTGGTCAATAAGAATTCTTATAATTTTTGTGTCAAAGTAATGCTTTAATAAACAGCTTATAAACCAAAGGAGTTTCCTAACTGGCAAAACATCAAATAGTAAATACAAATCCGAGACCATGTCACCTCAACGATTTCTCTTTCATTCAGCACTTTTATAATTTATTTGTAATGATATTAATTTTAAGTTGCGAGTACGACGCATTACCCCTAATGGCGATATACCGTACGATAAAAAACGACGCAGCTAGGAGCAATATATTACATTTTACGGTATTTAAATGATAAGATATTCTTTTACGGCGTAAAGCTGATAAGCACAAGATCTTACTATGGCATGTTTCCCTATTTGAATATCCCAGCAATATCTTCGATCTATTTCAAGACCTAACTAGGGATGCTGTAACATGGAAGTAATTTCTGTTGGCATGAACATATAAACAAATCTTTTGCCAGCGTTCTGTGCAAACAATAAAATCGCGAGCAATTACTCTATATGGATTCCTATCGGCGGTTTAAAGGGGGCAGATATGCACAATTCTAGTTTTTTCCTCGGTTGTATAAAGAGTCTCATGCAGTGGCGACTGTTGCTATGTGCGCTGGGCTGTAGCACACCACCATAAATTCACTCCATCTCCATTTAATACATTTTTGATAAGTTCAATGTGTATGTATGTAAAATAAGATTCAAAGTATCCGCGGCCTTGCAGCAGAGATGACGCATGATGGCTCAACTTTTTCATACGCGTAGTACACAGGGTGGTGATGGTTTTTAACCAAGCTATATAGAAACTGCGATGCGCTCCGCGCGAATTCCCCGACGACTTTTAGCCTTTAGAAGCCAACGACAGGGAATAACATGGGTAAAACGAACGCAAACCGGTCTTCTGGTGCGTCGAGACTAGGCACCTCGCTCTGTATAGGTTCGCACGCTAGCGCCACCCTTGCAATCAACTACACATGCACGCAGAGTCTTTGTGTAAAATTAGTGTTGTAATATTGTAAAACCCAAATCCCTGGTGCATTTCCATTTAATAAGTACTAGTTTTTCTCTCTAATATTTAATTTAAAAGATAAGAGTCTCGTTGCTCTCCACTGAGATTTAGAAAGTAAGCCACAAATAATTGTGGTTATTTAAATTGATTGTTACATAGTTTAATTGTTTTTCAAATTATTTTTATTTGTGTGGAGGAGGTGGGAATTGTGACAACCCTCCGACTACCCCTCCTCCCTGTCACACATAAACCCATAGCATGATTTACTTTGCATGTATATTAGCACCACCTGTATAATGTCACGAGCCGCACTGGTCTCATGTCTGGTTCCAATTCAAGAGATTAAGAAAATAATGCCTGCCAAAATATTCACTGCTAGTTTGGAAGTTCTTCTGCTACTGCTAATAATGCAGCGTCGTCCGCCATAAAAAAAAGATAAACACTGACCTATATCTGGACCATAAAACGTTGACATATACTAACATATAGTGAGGACCCAAAATGACCCTTGTGGTACGCCACTGCGACAGATTTAGCTTCACGATACCATCACTACTTTTAATTTTAGTCCTTACTATTCACAAATAGTTTTCAAACCACGTTAAAATCGTACCTCGTACGCCTACTACTAAATTTTTTGTATGCACGAAGAGTATAGTGTGATCAAGGGTATCAAAGGCTTTTTGAATCTATGAACATAATTACTTATATGACCATTACTATCAAGTTTGGAGTTTATTAGTCAAGCAGACCGATATAACCACGTCTTCTGTGCTTTTCCTTTGAAATATATGTTTATTGTTAATTATATTACTATTGGTCATAGAGTTTATCTACCAGTCAGCTACGTACATCTTTATAATATTTTGCAAGCTAGGCAGATCATATGCAATTAGGCCAACCCTCGATTTTTATAGTCGAAAATGATCGCCCTTTCATTATATAGTGGTCTTATATGAAATTTCAGCTCAATCTGGGATTATTCACTTCTTTTATAGACAAGTTTATAAACAAGGTCTATTACCGGAATATTTGATCTGCAATGATGTGTAAATCTTTCATTCTAATTCCATCAATCCAGCTTGTTTATCACTATCATCATTTAATTATATCTTTAACTTTAGCTACACTAAGCCGGAGGAATGTACATTGATTGAGCTGTCTATAATACGCATCTTCTATCGTTAGCGTAATCAACACATTGGATGTCACACCGGTGGATTGTATTTCAATTTCGTCAAACAAAAGGTATTAGCGAATGCGTCTACTATGTTTGGTATGTTTCGCGTTTTACGAGGTATTTATCTATAAGTCCTCTACTGATTTTTGTTTTTTTCACCAACAAGGATATTGATGCTTTTGACATGTGTCCCTCATACATGTTCTATCTCGTTCTATTAGAATTAAAAATAATATTTTTTACCTTTTTCTTTCAAGTATTTTTTTGTTAACAGTATTCTTAACTTGTTGTAATTATTCTATAAACATTCGAAACCACACGTAACTGTGGACAATTTTCCATTTTTGAAAAACGCATGGTCTCTTTCTTCATTAATTGAGGCAGTTCTTTTTTCACCCACGTTTTGGATGACTTTGTTTACCTTTATTATCTCTAGTGTATGAAGCCTATCATAAGCCGATTTAAAATTAATGTAAATGCATCATATAATTGGCTACAGTTAGGTAGCTACAAGTAAATCTTCCCCATTTAATACCTTCAAAATTCCTGATAATTTTGTGCTCGTCGATGCATTCTGGGGAAACACTTTAATGATCGTCATGTTTTTGTTTACTCAATACCGGTCGATACGGCCTACTACATAATGATCACTGACTTTAGTTGTATACACAACTGATTTGAGAGTAAGGCAATACCTTCGGAACGTAAAATATGATCTAAACATGTACTACTAAGCTCGTCGGTACTATCTCCTCCCTGCGGTTTTGTGGATGCATGGATAAAACCATCGCTTGCTAGCATTGACTGATACAGTGGAACGTTAATATCTGGTTATCAGTGTGTAATGTTGATGTCCTCCCAAATATATACAGTATGTCGTATTGTTTCCTTTCCAGTAGGTTTCTATTTCGTTTATATAATCTGACTTGTGATATCGTTGGGCGGTCTGTCTAAACGCATAGCAAGGTTAAATTTTCTGTTGCCTACAATTAGTGCCCCTAAATACGCCCAAAAATTACAAAATATAACTTCTTCTCTCTCTAACACGTTAATTAGACTGACATCTAAAAGTAATCCGCCACCTCTTTTTAAGGTTCTTAATTTCACAAAATCGATTATACCCTTCTAAATGAAAAATACATTTTTTTAATAAAGTTACTGCACTAAGTAGTACAACGAAAATTGTTGTATGTTATCAGTAGGAATAACTGAACTCGTCCCAGTGTTTTTGGATAGGACCGTATGGTACATGCAATGCACTGATACCGCTAATGTGGTTTACCCCAGCCGTTTAGATCGTCTGTAGAGCACATAAAAACGTCTTCAAAAGTATCTTGTGATTTATGCATGAAACGATTTAGTTATTTTAATTGATCAAATTGGTCAACTGTTTTGACTAATTCACGTGGGCGATCTTCGTCTTTACGAGCAATATACATCCGTTCCTGTACCAAACAAATTGTGTCTCGTGCTTTAGCCTGTTGCTTCACTAGCCAAAATAAGTCCCGATAGTAAGGAGAGAGGGGTCGTTTATGAAGATGGTCAGGTTCCATCCGTTCTAGTAACATTCTGAAAGGATGTTGCTATTCTAATAGAAATATTTTCTTAGCAACAAGAACTCTTCTCTTTTTTTACGGGACACAAGCGTGCTACTACCTTAGGGGGGTAATCCTGTTTTCTGGATGGAACTCTATGCACAGCTTCTAATCGAACTCTCGAGAAGTATTTCCAGATATTAGCAATACCTATCCACTATATTTCCAATGTCTCGTTTTCTGTGTTAATTTAGATATCTCCATAGTTTTGTTTCTTCCGTATGTGATCGAGTGTTGTACTTGATTTGATAATTGCAGCATAATCTTATCCTTTTCCTCCCCTTCATGAATTAAGTTTTGAATTGTTCCCGTTTTTAACCACCTTACCTGGCAATTCTTTGATTAGATAAACCATTCGTCATTTCATGAAGTCACTCTTCAGCTCATTTATACTTTCAGTACTTCTTGTAGTGTCGCAACGCAATTCAACCTTGACCCGGCCTCGCGCGAACCTTCGACGACAGCAGGAGCACCGCAAATCTTGTTTTGCCTTTGTATTCTGATTTTTGAGTTTGCTTGCTACACCGCGCACTAGTAATGATACGCATTTACAGTGCATACAGTCAACATAATCACCGTCACTTGGTAGGTATCCGCACAGTCAAAGTTAGAGCACGTCATCACCGTAACTATCTTACACACTGTAAGCCGGGGGCGATTGAGGAAAACGTCCGTCCGGTTTCAGAAGCGACCGACCGAATGAAAATAATAATAAAAAAATAATAATATAATAATAATATAATAATAATAATAATAAAAATTTAATATAAAAAATAAATTTTTTAAATTATTATATAATATATAATATATTATAATGTTATAATAAATATTATTGATTCATAGCAGTTGTCGAAAAAGTTCGCCCCGACTGGGGTTCGAACCCAGAACCTCCGGCTTAAAGTACGTTGCCATAGCTCTACCAATTGAGCCACCGGAACAACAGAAAAAAACCTTTACAAAACTGCTAGTTGTTGTGAATTTTGGGACTGCCATGACATAAATCCAACACAAGACTGCAATGTACTGTCAAATCTGAAAGATCACATGGATAATCGATTCACATCTCATCACCCATGAGTTGGGTAGTATGAATATAAGGTTTTTAAGCATAAGCCCGTTTTAAGGACAATAGTTATTGATTCACCAGCAGTTGTCGTAAAAGTTTGCCCCGACTGGGTTTCAAACCCAGAACCTCCGGCTTAACGTGCCATAGCTCTACCAATTACGTTACACATCAAACATATTTCTATTAGATTCGATATCCCACAAAGCTTCATCAAAAGCTTGTCTGTGGGCTAATTAAATATACAAAATTACGGACAATGGTAAGAGGCCATAAAAATAAATATCAAATTATGTCAGACACAGGACATTATACTAAATACAAAAATTATATAATATAATCGATACAATATGTCAATAATCGTAAACACATTGAGCATTTTTGCCAAATTATTATCAATTATGAATACATTCAGCCGCACATTAGAATGGGTACATAATATAAAAAGTAAAAAATCATAATACTTAGATAAATTTTATACAAAAATTAAACGTCATACAAAATTAAACGTCATTAAACAAGAGAAATTCTTTTACTTTTAACTTAACTTTCTAATTTATCTAAATCTTTTAGTTCTTAGGCAAAAAATTTTGGAAACTCTGCGGAAACACTAGTTTTTAAAGACCTTTCACCATATTTGTTTACACAAAGTGGAACTCGAAAGTTTTTAGGGGGCCTTCGTTCTTGTGGAGATATTATGGTCGATTTCGGATTAAGATTAACCTATAACGTAAAAAAACTTATTTACAGGGAGCAAACCAGTTATTTCCAAAAATTCATTTGAGGAACACCGCTTAGTTATGTGATTAGGAAGGATAGTTTTTAAAATCTTTATCTGCAAGTTGGAAAATTTTGATTTATGTACACATTTGAGGCATTTCCCCAGGCCAACACAGCATTAGAGATGATTGATTAACTAAGAAATATAAACCGTTCGCAGAAAAGTTGTAAGGGAGAATGTACTTTAAGGGGTATAATTGTGCTGCACATGGGCGAATCCGATTACATAACTCAATGATATGATTTTACCACGAAAAGCACTTGTCAATTTTCAATACCAAGGTACACATGACTATACACTGACTCAAAAATTTGTTTACAAGTGCAGTTAATTCCACAATTACTTAAGGTAACGTTATTGTGCAAACAATCAACTGAATGTGATACGACTTCAACTAATGAGTTATGGTCAACATTTAATGGACTGGATATGTGTACTATCTTAGTTTTTAATGCATTTACAATCAACCCACCGTCGTGCGTCCATCTCAACAAATTACGTATTTCTTCTTGTAAATAAACTTACCGCAGTTGCCAGTATCTTATGTATCGCAACGAGTGCTGAATCTATATATATATATATATATAATATCACGTCTCCCATTTACATATATCAAGTACAATAAGGCCCTAAAATTGATCCTTGTGGCACCCCTGATTTTATTAATTTAGTCACGCTGTAAACGTTGCCGATTTTCACAACTAACTTTCTATTTTCCAAATAGCTCTTAAAACCATTGTAATAAGGGGCCTCTTACCCCAACATTTTCCAAAAGCTAACAAAAATTTTCCCTTGTGATTTAGAGTATCAAACGCTTTAGTAAAATCTACAACATGCACACAACATGAAAATTGTCATTTAACTTTGTATTTACAAGATTCGAGAATTTTAATAGGTCAGAAGTGCTTTTCTTTTTCTGGAAGCCAAATTGGTTTTTACTAATAATATCAAATTTGGACAGGTAATCGCTCAAACATCCAGCCACATACCGTTTCCATTATTTTATTAACAGCCGATAATAATGCGGTTGGACGATAATTCGAATGTTCGTAGTGGCTTCCTTTTTTGTAGACCCCTTACTACCGATGTTTTCAACAATTCTGGAACAACCCTTCTTTTAAACGATAAATTTATAAAAAAAGCAATTACTCGACTGATCGGGCAGTTGATATTCTGTAGATCTTTAACTCTTATTTCGACAAAACCAGCCGGTGTTTCGGAGGTCATGTCCGGAATGATTTCTTTCACTGTTTCTGCATCAAAACCCGGGGGAATGTAAATTGATTGCTTCTGATCGTAGTTTAAACTTTATTCTCTTTTATCTTTTTTTTACGCACGTCACATCACAGTTATGAATGATATTTTTCACCTCCTCCACAAATAAAGTTTGCAAAGGAATTTGCTACATATTCAGAATTCTCATTTTTACCTAAAACTTGTTAATGACCTGATCTACCGACTCTTTCTTTTTCTTTCCAATTATTGTATTAATCGATTGCCACGTTTCTTTTAGATTGCCCCTGCTCCTTTCCAAAAGCTCACGATAGTAGTTTTGTTTTGCTATTTTTATATTTTTGTTAAATTATTTCGAATGTTATTGTACTCTGCTTGATACACCGCTTTGACAAGATTTACATTTTTCCATTTTTTCCATTTATGAAACATCGGTCTCTATTTGCCATCATTTCTACAACTCCGACGTCATCCATGATTTTTCCCCCTTTTTGCATTATTCTTTTCTTTAACGAAAACGGCCCGTTCATAAGCCCTCTTAAAAATAAATAAAGTGGTTGTACAAAATCTCAAAGCTAGTCGCGGAAAGTAACAAGTCCCACTGTATGGTTTTTTGGATACGCAAAAAGTTTCTTTTTATCTATTTTGGTGACGTAAATCCCCCACCGTCGTCACGTTTTTCCATTTTGTGGTAACTTCAATAACGCCATAATAATGTAATGATCAGACAACTTTGAGGTCCATATAGCTGACTTTTAAACTGAGTATCTACAGGCACGTATGTAAATGTGGTCTATACAAAGACCTCGTTAGTTTATCACCAACCATCTCTTCTCGTGTTGGTCCCGTGATGTACCTACTAAAACCATTTGCAGCTAAACTAGTTTCGTAATACTGCACAACCGGATCACAATCATTCATAATGTCAAGTTTACATCACCAATAAAACAGCCGTAGCGACATTTACCTCTCTCCAAAATTTATCTATCTCTTGAATGAACTCGTTCTTTGTATTATTGTTAGGGAGGGGCTATATACAAACAACAGGACATGATATGGTTTCCTACTATTATGTTCCCTGCTAGACCTTCAAAGTTTCTAAAGACTACTCGTGTGACACAAATTGTATCGAATCATGTACGTATTATGATTAGGCCACCACCCCTTTTTACATTTCTGAAACTATAAAACATATTATACCCTTTTCCAACTCAAATCTACTATCGATATTATTTAAATTGACTTCCGCTAAGCATAAGCACATGTAAACTACCTAGATGGTTATCGAGAAGTAATCTTAGTTCGTCCCGTGCTTCTTTATCGATCTGATGTTTAAATGGGAACAGTGTTAACCCATTACATTCTCTTACCCAAAAAATCAATATTATCAACCACTTCCGTCACGGGGAAAGGTGGATCCCACATGTTCATAACAATTAACCTACACTGGATTTAATTTATCAATGTCACGTGGATTTTTAACCTTGATAACTTCTCGAGATTTTTCGTCCTTACGAACACAAATAGTACCGCGACTGAACCAGACAAACTTGAAGCCAGTCAACTTTGCTTTTATTTTAACTTGCCAAAACAAGTTCTTATAGCTAGGTGACAAATGTTCGTTTATGTGAATAAGAAGGTTGTCTTCTCCCTCTACCTCCGGAAACAGGTCCTTGTTCTTCACCGACCCCTTGCGACGAACGGCGAAGAGTTCGTCCCTCTTCTTTCATGAAATAAACTGCACTATTATTTTTGACGGGTATTCACTCTCTTTCTTAGACTTCACTCGGTGTACCACATCAATGTCACGCACTAGTGCATCCGCACCTACTAACTTGGCTACATTGAACAACAAGTCCTCTAAATCCTCGCTGCCTTCATCCTCCAAGACGTTTGATATTTCGAGGTTCCTATTTCATCCGTACTGGTCAAATTCGTGGACCCGGTCCGTAAGCTCATCAATTATCACGTCCTTATCTACTATGCGATGCGTTAGGTTATCGATTTCTTTCCTACTTTCTAATAACTCTTCCCTTATAACTTTCAAAGACTCGAGTTCTTTCTTTACACTTTTGAGCTCGTCGCGAAGCTCGTAAACAACACTAAGCACTTTTTCAATAGATTTTTGCGTTGAGTCACTAACTAGAGTGGACCCACCTATATTATCAGGATCCGTCGGCGTGCCGGGCGTGCCGGGACCCGGGACGAGCTTCCCGTCTGCCTTACACTTTTGGCAACGCCACTGCGATTTCAATACTTGCGATTTGGCTTTATGTGTAGATTTTTTTGAGCCGGAACACTCGTAGTGAATATTTGTATCGCACCCTGGACAATTCACAAAGTCTCCGTCCTGAGGTAGGCTTTTAGTACACTGACTGCACGACATGATTCACTTGCCTGTGACTGCACAGAGCTCGCTCGAAACACAACCGCTCTCGTCCGCGACTCGCGAATCGAAATAATAATAAAATAATAATAATAATAATAATAATATAATAATAATAATATAATAATAATAATAATAATAATAATAATAATAATAATAATAATTTTTTTTTTTTTTTTTTATTGGAAGTACATATTGAAATACATGATTAGTTCAGTATGGAAAACGAGTCCCACAAGCCACACAAGCGGCTAGCTGTGGGGATAAAAAAACATTGACAATTAAAAAAATAACCCAGACTCCAGACTTTATAATATTTATATAAGAACAAGGGAAAAACAACAAAATACCTAGAACCAAAGAACATACACAAAACTTGATACAAATAATAATACACTGAAAATGAAACTTAAAAATACTACGCATCCCACTTACATGCAATGTCTGTTTCATATAACAAAAACACTTTTAACTCATTCTTTACCCTACTATATTTGATCAATACTTCGTAAATATTTGGGAATTTTTAAAAGTAAAAGTACACTGTATTGTAAAGCTCTTTTCCCATCTTTATTGTTGTAAGTTGGTATTTTCAAATACTCTGCCTCCTGGCGCGAGTATTTGCATTATGACTAACAATGTTTTAAACGAATTATCATAATAAAATTTAACTAATAATTTGTAAGTGAACAGTACATTTACAGGTAAAACATTACATATCTATATA
This sequence comes from Sweltsa coloradensis, assembly GCA_024449915.1. Lineage (NCBI taxonomy): Eukaryota > Metazoa > Arthropoda > Insecta > Plecoptera > Chloroperlidae > Sweltsa > Sweltsa coloradensis. Next base: position 19,951 of record JAMZAV010010511.1, read on the forward strand.
AATCATAAGTTGTGATACATGTACCATTTTTCTTATAAGGGGATATTAAACAAACCATTCTATTTTGCAGTGAAATAATATATTTTAAATTTGAAAATGATGCATTGCCCCATGCAAGCAGGGGCATATGATATGACTGAGACTCAGCAAGTGCTATGTATACGGTTCGTAGTAGAGTATAAGGAAGTACAAGTCGCGCAAGCGCGGCTTGAAAGCCGCTACGCGGAGGAATGGAAAACCTCGTAGTTGGAAAACCTCGTAGTTGGAAAACCTCGTTGACGCGACAAAATCGCGAATCGGTCCGCGTACGGCCGCGATACGATAGTTTTCGGGTGACGTTTGTCGTTTATCCGAAGACCTGTGACAAATTTGTTTTCCGGGACACTTTCAGTACGCCGCCGGACGCTGTCCGCCCGCCTCTAAGTACGGTGCAAAATGATTTCGAAATTTATAATTTTTACGCCTTTTGTGTAAAATGTGAGGAGAAATGTTTTCCTGGGACAATTCCGAGAAAAATATTTTACGGTAAGTCTAAATCTTCGCCTCGTCGCGGCAGATCCGCAAAGCCCAAGATGGACAGGACCAGACATACTGCACATTTTTCATTAATCCTGGACAAAAGTTTTTCCGTGACACTTGTCCGGGTTATCAAAATATGCCCCTCGTCCGTCCGGTACCGTAGAGCTCGAGATGTACCTGATCGTACTGTAATTGTGGAAGATATTTATACAAAAGAAAACGTTTATCCACAAAATGACCAATACTATTTTGAGAAATTCAAAAAAGTTTTTGGCAACGTTGAAATGAAGGTGTTTCGGGGAATGCGGCCCCCTGACGTAATCGAAGGAAAAATTAAAATTAAAAATTTTGAAAATGCCCAAAAAGGGTGACGGAATGCCCTGAGCACTGTTTTGACTTTAAAAATTACCCTCTATAAACCACTGCTTCGCTTGACCAATACAGTTCTATAGAGCCCGAGATGAACCCGATCGGACGAAAATTGCCCCAAGCTATAAAAGAATCAATGTTTTTTTTTGGATTTTCCAAAATGACCAACCACTTTAAAAAAGAAACGAAACTTTAAATTAGGTTAGGGCCGTTAACCTCTGATGCAGCCCACTGGCGCCATTGGAATGCCTCCAAAAATTAAATGGCTTGAAGATATCAATGAAATGTCCTTAATTTTATTTCCAAAACACCCCCCCCCCCCCCCCCCCCCCCACACACACCACCAAAAACAGTGCGAGCATCTAGTCAAAACACAAAACAGTCCACGAATTCGGATTCGTACTGGAAAAAGTTAATAATTCACGAATATAAGTTATCTTTTAAACCGCTTCCCCCCCCCCCATCCCCTCCCCGCCACTTGTCCTTCGATTCCTCGTCGTGTTTCGTTGACCTTGACTTGCCCCCCCCCCCCCCCAAAGCCCGCCACTGCCCAACCGTAAAGGAAGTCGCTAGTATGAAACATTTATTTCTATTAGTGGAAGTATTAAATTGTCGTCTCGATACTTTGGTTGCACTATAGTGGCATGATTTAGATTTGACCCGGACAAAATTAGGAGAAAGCTGATTTTCAGGATCATTCAAAAATGTTGTTTTATGAAACACTACTTCGGGTCCGCCAAAATCCGCCTTGTGCGTTAGCGGCCATCTTGGAAAATGGCGGGGATTACAGTTTTTCACTAAAACTCAATTTGTGGATGCTGTATACAACTTACAATTAAATTAAACACGTCTATTTAAAGCTAACTGTATGGACAAATTGAATACATAGCAAGGTTTATGTTAAATATTATCTGGAAGCCATAATAGGTTTTGAATCCGATCGAGATTATAAATATTTTCAAAATAATTGATTTACTGTTTTGTGGAAAATAGCTAATTTATATTTACTTCTATAAACATGCGTACATATTGTGTGGTGCACCTTTCCAAAACGTACAAAATTTTGCTCGTTAA
>JAMZAV010010512.1:0-23068 GCA_024449915.1 Sweltsa coloradensis
GGAAAAATTCAAAAGATGCATACAACTCGACTTGAAACTGTCATTCGGTCGGATATTTATGCACGCACGTGCAAGTTGTGTTGCGCAAATGTTGATGAAAGTAATGTTTCCACACTCCTCAAGCTATGTGTGACGTCACTGAATGCCCAAAGAGTTCGGGTGTACTTGCCGATAATGTAGCGAAAGTGAACGAGAAAACATTCCATTCCCGCACACATAAGTTTACGACTGTGACATGTTTATGATTCCTGCACACAGAGTACACGGACACGATTACGAAATTTCACCGCAGCGGGCCCATGGCCATGACGACGCGGATACGAAGCACAAACACTATTTTTTTATTTTTTACGCGTGGCTGATAAATTGTCAAACACAATAAAATGAAATATTTTTTGGCTGAAAATAGTTCATGTATTATTTAAATGTAATTAATTATTCAAAATAATTATACAATTTGAAAGGCGGGAACAAATTAATATTTAAATATCTTTGAAATTGTTCATATCAGACCAAAAGGTTACAAATGTGACAAACGAAAACATAGAAACCATTGTGAGGTCTATTGCGGATAAATTAAATGTAGAGCTAGAAGAACTATGACATCGACGTGGTCCATCGAGTGCCACCCAGAAACAAAGATTACCCTTCCAAAGTTGTAGTTCAATTTACTTCGCGGAAAAAAACGCGACAAAGATATTAGCAGCCCGGCGATGCCCGTAAAAAAACAGCGACGTCATTCAGGGAGTACCAAAAGAAAAGGACTGAATATTTTTATTAACGAAATCTTTCTCCCTATTTCCGCAATTTATTTTGGCAGGTCAAGCAGAAGGCAAAGGTTGTTGGGTATCAAATTTGTCGGGTTCCAAACGAGGGATAATTTGTGCGCGTAAAGACGAGCAGTCAACGGTTGTGGTCAAGATAAAGAGAGCAGGGGACTTTGATCAACTGAAGTAAACAGGCTGTACAATCTATATGGACTTATGGTCTCAAGACGATCTTGAAGGTGTTGATTGGACATGTGAAATTACGGACAGTCTGGACGATTGGTGCAAAAAAAAATTGTAAAGGTATAATTGTTTTCCACTTAAATATTAGATCTATAAGGAAAAATTGGGACAAAACTACTCGTAGTATTGCAAAACCAGATAAATAAATTCCATAATTAGTTTTAAAGGGTGAAGTTAGTGTTTTAGAAGAAAGCTCAGTGTATCAAATAGATGGTATAATCGTTATTGAAAACTACGACTTAGTAAGAGAGGGGGTGGATTTAATACTATTTGTTAGCAAAACTGTGAGGTTTGACAAAAGATGTATTATTTCATAGTTTTGAAGGGATCTGTTGGTAACCTGATTATAGGAGCGGGAAGGGTTATATCACTTTTTATGTGTATATAGACCTCCGGATTACAATACAAAATTAGAGTTATTAACGAAATAGAAAACTATTGGATGCAAAATAAAAATAAACATTGCATATATATTGGTGATTCAAATATTGATGTACTCGATCATAATGATGTCAGATTTCAGTTGTATCAAGCGGTTTAGCAACTAGTGGATTTGTACAGTGTGTCACTGCATCAACGCGAGAGGAAATAGTTAATAATAGGCTTAGCAGTACCTGTATGGGACCATGTTTACATCCGAGGTATTGACCTAGATGTCAAAACAGCGGTATATACAACAAAGATTAGCGATCATTATATGATAGTTGCATCCACAGGAATTGACCTTGTCATATAAAACAATAAAGGGAACCGGGTTGGGCGAAAAAAAAAATTATAAACGAAGCTAAATTATTTGGAAGTTTTTAAAAAAAACGCATGAAATGGGATAATTTATTATCAGCCAAGAAGTGTATTCCCTTATACGAATCAATCCAAAAACAATTTTAAAATAGCCTACGATGTGGCTTCTAATTTTAAAGAGTCGAAAGTTAAAAGAAGAGTGAATAAAGTGTGGTTTGACGAAAGGTTATTAAAATCAGTAAAGGAAAGAGATCGCACTTTTCAAAGGTGGAAAAAATGTCCACAATTCAGTGTACTATTTAAAAATGAATATAGTAGAGATTATAATAGGTTAAAAGGGAAATAGAACAAATAAAAATATAATCGATGGAAAACGACCATTACTATGTACATGCTTAGAACAGGGTAAAGACGCAGAAAAACAACGTGGCAAAAATATAAATGAAATTATGGGTCGGAAAAGGAAAGATACAGTTGAGGAAGTTTATAAATAAATTTTTAGGTAGACATGATACAATTCCAAACTTTGCAAATAATTTTGCAATACCTTTGTAGATGAAATTGAAAATATTGTTCACATTTGCGACATTAAGTGTGTCGATAATAATATGAGAGAAATGCATACGAGCAACAATTACAGTCGATATACGTGCCCCCTATTTTAGCGACCCGGGGTCCCAAAAAAATAATACTTAAAATGAATATTAATAAAAAGGCAGGTATTGACGGAATTAGAGTTAAGGATTTGCAAAATATAGTTGATGAGATCATCCAGTTATTGCCCTATTTATTAAACCCATCCTTGAAGGAGGGCATTATTCCAGAAACGTTGAAAACATCTGTTGTCAGGCCCCAATTTCAAAAAAGGGTGACCCCTTTGAAATATGTCAATTATAGGCCAATTGCCATTATGTGTAGCATTGAAAAAATACTTGAAAGATACGTGGCCAAATTGCTTAATAGATTACATGACGAAATTTAAAAATAATAAACGAACAACAATATGGATTTCAAAGAGGAAAAGTACAGTAGACCTTTTGGCATCCTTTTCTGACCTAGTAATACTAAGCTAGACGAAAAAATTTAACATTTATGTATGTTTATCGATTAATAAAAAAGCATTTGACACCCTTGATTTTAAAAACTGCTAGATGCGTTGGAAAGTATTGGGGTTAGAAGGTACATTGTTAAATTTGGTTTAAAATTTTTTATCGAACAGAAAGTTAATTGTAAGAATAGGCGAAGTGTATAGTGAAGCAAAGTCATGTAGCAGTGGCGTACCACAAGGCTCTATTTTAGGACCTCAACTTTACTTAATATATGTAAATTTATGGTTTAAGTATATTATTAAGTGCATTGTTTTTGGGACGCTGATGACTTTTCTTTAGTGTCTATCCATAAAAACGTAAAAATTTCAGAAAGATACTTGCAAAAATGATTTTCTAAATTTACTCAGGTGGAAAACCCTGACGTAAGGCTAATCGTAAATATTGAAAAAAACAAAGATTGGGGCACATTTCATGCCGCTAAACGCGGGTCGAAATACTAATATCAATGTTTTTTGCCCACAATTTTGAATGCTTACATCTAAACGCGGGAAAATTGATCTGGATTGTTCGTGTGGTACATCAATTGAACTGTTTACAGCCATCCGTATTTGGGGGTTTGGGGATCGATAGTAACTTTAGTTGGAATATACAAGCTGAAAAATATGGGAAACGCTTTTAAAGGTTTATGCGCTTACCAATTATATGCAGTTAAAAGTATTTTACCATTTAAATATGTAAAGATGGTTATTTTAGCCCCTTTCAGAGTCGGTTATTTCTTACGGTCTGTTAATTTGGGGAAATGCTTCATTATCACAGCTAAATAGCATAATCTCTATTCAAAAAAAAATAATGAAGATGATCACTTTTGAAAATAATTTAAACACTTTTGAATGTTATAGACTACAAAACGTTTTACCTTTACAAAAATTATTCACATAAAATTAGTTTTGAAACATTTTTTTGTTAATACTCACAAAAATTGTATAAACCACCACTACTTCTACTCGTCCAAATCTTCGGAAGTATACCAGTTGCCACGGGTTTCAAATAAGTATGGTAAAAGAACACTTAGCTACACTATACCTTTCTTTTTAATAGTTTTTCCAAGAACATCAGAGATTAGAGACTATTTATGAAATCAAAAAAGAGCTAAAGGCATTTTTATTACGAAATATGCAAAAGAGTTAGGGTTGTTGTGTATTTGTTAATATAAGTGTTCATAATTTAATGTACATGGATTAGCACTATAATTTTCACTGTTCTATATCTGTTCTATTCAAAGTTTTTTCACTGTATTTTCTGCAAACTGTTGCTTCACAAAAATGTTTTTGGCTAGTTTTAAGTATTTAATTTGCACATTAATTACTTGTTTTTATCTACTAATTTAATCTTTTATTTTAGTGTTATGTATTTTTATTTTTATTTATTTTTATTACACGCTGAGTCATTCACTGCTTACTGATACTTACTGTTTACTTCACTTATTATTGTATTGCTATCTAGAATTTTGAAATATGAATTAGTTAAAATATCATTATTTCACATGCATGATTTTCTTTAATGTAACATGTTCCACAGATAAGCTGTCCTGTGCAGCTTGTGGATGGCCGAAACTTGTTTGAAAGAAAATGTATAACAGATATGTATTTCAATTTCAATAAAAAAAAAAAAAAAAAAAAAAAAAAAAAATAGTAATAGTAATAGTAATAGTAATAGTGATAATAATAATAATAATAATAATAATATAATAATATAATAATAATAATAATAATAATAATAATAATAATAATAATAATAATAATAATAATAATAATAATAATAATAATAATAATAATAATAATAATAAAAAATAATAATAATTTTTTTTTTTTTTTTTTTTTTTTTTTTTTTTATTGGAAGTACATATTTAAATACATGAATAGTTCAGTATGGAAACGAGTCCCACAAGCCACACAAGCGGCTTAGCTGTGGGGATAAAAAACATAGACAATTAATAAAAATAACCCAGACTAATAATAATAATAATAATAATAATAATAATAATAATAATAATAATAATAATAATAATAATAATAATAATAATAATAATAATAAAGGATTGAAGACTTTCGCGGACCGTTATATTAATATTAGACGGTTTTCGGGACATTGTACCGCGTTATTAAGAGTGTAATAACACATACCTGTGTTATTGCGGCTCACAGTAGGCTGCGAAACGTCAAGCGCGCAATAACACAGGTATGTGTTATTACACTCTTAATAACGCGGTACAATGTCCCGAAAACCGTCTAATATTAATAATAACAATTATAATAATAATAATAATAATAATAATGAATATTAGGTTTTTAAGCATAAGCCGGCTTTATTGATTCATAGCAATAGTCGTAAAAGTTTGCCACGACTGGGGTTCTAGCCCAGAACCTCCGGCTTAACGTGCTGTGCTCACTCGTCTAATAAATAACCTTCCAAATGTTTCGTATGTACTGCAGATTTATGCAGCTCTGTATGTTCTGCATTTCAGAATGATGTGGCTGCAGAGGGGGACGAAACGACCAACACCGACGAGCTAAACTCTGTTGAAGCGAACGTGGATTCGGGGGAAGAGACTGATCAACCAGCAGAGAAGAAACAAAAAACGAGTGAGTGTCTTGTGGCAATGGTGGCAGTATTGTTAAAAATACTAGGAAACGCTCAGTTGGACGCGTTGATAAGCGATAAGCGTTGATAAGCGTTGATTGCATAGTCGCAAAATAAATCTATAATTTCACAAGTCCACAAAGCCAGAACACGGCTTGTGTTCTGGGTTTGTCTCTCACATTCCAGGTAGGCGCCTTAGACAACAAATTAATCATTGAATGCCAGTGTTGTACCCTGCCTTATACCAATATATAATAATACGAAAAAAAAACTTTGTAATAAATTGTGATACTAGAATTATACAGACTAAATTGTCTACATTTCTCGAATTGGTTGGTCGGGAAACACTTCCGTAGGTGGAATTGTTAATATCACAATTCAGAAGTTAAAAAATCCATCCCGATCGGAGTTCGAACCCGAGTTTCTCACATTCCAGGTAGGCGCCTTAAGCCAACTAGACTAGATCCTGGAGTGAATGGGTCCAATGCGTAGAGGGTCAGAAAAACCTCTTCGCGTCGAAAAGAGCGTTTTAAAGGAGCCGGGGTGTTACATCGTCTTTTTTCGCGAAGCTTTTTTTTTGCATATACCATCTCGCACCCTTTTTGAAGTTTGCGTTTGAAGATTGCTTTAAGATCAGCTTTACAATTTAAAGGGAAATTTTTAAAATTGAAGTTTTGCTCCCTTTTAAAATTTTGCGAGAAAAGAATTTTTAATTCTTGAACCGTCTGTAAAATTTTTTGAAATTTTTGTAGTTTTGGCTAACTGTCCGTAAGAAACCCAAAATAAAGCCACGGCATATCATTGACCTCCCATAGTTTTAAAGGTGATACTGACTGCGGAAAAGGTGGATCGAAAAAATTGATTGTTTGGATTTGTTTAAGTCTCATTTTTATGCAATTGGCTAATCGAGCAAAGGGAGGGACGAAAGGGGATGACGGGGGGGGAAAAGGGGTAACAGGCCTGTCGGCAGAACCGCCAAAAGCGTATGGGGCGGGCAGGGGTTCCCCCAGTCGTGGTCGTCCCGCTGTGTCATACCCGTCCGTGTTGTCATTGTCGTCCCCTCGGAGGTAGTCAAAGGGAAGGGGGCAGTTTTCCCCACGACGACCCAAGCTCGCCCTTTGTTTCAGGGAGAAGAAATCCCCTAATCACGGGGCCCAAAACCCCGAGAAGGTTGCGCCCCTATTTTCTACCAAATATGATATAAAGGAAAATTTAGGTGATCGGGGGGTCTTAAAGGAGCAAGAGGGGAAAAATCCGGATTTTTTGTTAATTATAGGATATTGCTTTACGTCTCATATTTATGCAACTGGCTAATCGAGAGAAGGGGGGGACGTAAGGGATCGCGGGGGGACAAGGGGTGGACAGGCCGGCTGGTCAGAACCCGCCAAAGATATGGGGAGGGCAGGGGGTTCCCCCACGTCGTGGTCGTCTCCTCTGTGTCATCATCCGTCCGGTTTTTTGTCTTTTCAATTTTAAACTTTAATTTGTCCAAAACACCATCAACGTAGGTAGTTTGTTTTTGGATACTTTTTAAATGGTTTTTTAGAGGGTGACGAGTTTTTCCCCATTATTTGGGGTAATTTCGACAAAATAGAAAACAACTTGAAAGGCGTAAAACTAAGAGTAAATAGAATAATTTTGCAAAAAAGGGGGGAAGGGGGACTGCTCGTATTGTCTCCCTTCAAGAAGGCCACAGAAATACTTATAGTCCAAGAGTCCCCAAACAAAAAGTTCCCCTTTTGGGGGTACATAGGGTTTTGGGACCATTGGAATAGAAGCAAAAAATTCAAGTAATTTTAAAAAAATGCGCGTCTTAAAAGTAAAAGTTGGGGCTTTTCCCCGTCAGGCCCCCCCAAAGTGGGCCCCAAAAAAAGGTAAAAATCTGCCCCTATTAATTTATACATGTTTTGAAACATAAGCAAAATTATGAAGAAGTTCCCCCCCAAAAAGGGAATATCACTCTTTCAGACGGGCTCCCGGAGGGGACCGTTGCCCCGCCCAAAACCCCCCCAAAAAGGGGGGCCCCCAAAAAAGGTCAACTCTCCCCTCATAAGGTATACTTTGATTAAAAAAATACGTCAGTTTATAAAAAAAAATTACTTAGAAAATCAATATCTTTCGTCAGAGGGGGCTGCGTTGGGCCTTTGGGCCCCTTTCAGATCCCCCAAAAAGGGGCCCCCCCCAAAAAAAAGGTCAAATCTGCCCCTATTAAGTATACAGTTTAAAAAAACTTTAAAAAAAATTATAAAAGAAGTTACCCCAAAAAAAAGGGAATTTACCCACTCGCCCCGGGGGGGGGGGAAAACGGGTTTGCGAGGGCCGTTGACCCGTAAAAGACGCCCCCAAAGGGGGCCCCAAAAAAAAGGTTTCAATTTTCCCCCCTCATAAGGTTAAAACTTTGTTTTAAAAACAAATTCATTTTATGGGGAAAAATTACTAAAAAAAAGGGAATTTATCACTCGTAAGAGGGGCTGCTTTGGGCCTTTTGACCCGTCAGTTTCCCCCAAAAGTGGCCCCCCCAAAAAAGGTCAAATCTGCCCCTATTAAGTAACTTTGATTAAAAACATAAGAAAAAATTTTTTAAAAAAAAAATTTTTACCCCCAAAAATGAATTCACTTTTCAGAGGGGCCCGATGGGCCGTTAAACCGTCAAAACGCCCCCAAAGGGGGGCCCCAAAAAAAAATGGTAAAACTCTCCCCTCAAAGGTATACATGATTCAAACATACGTCAATTTTATGGGGAAAAAATTACTAAAAAAACGAATATCACTCGTCGGGAGGGGCTACTTTTGGCCCTTTGGGGCCCCCGCAAAATGCCCCCAAAGGGGCCCCCCCAAAAAAAAAAGGTAAAATCTGCCCTCAATAAGAAAACAGATAAATAATACGGCTTTTTATAAAAAAATTTTCCCCAGGGGAAAAGAATATCACTCGTCAGCGGCTGTGGGGGGCCCCTTCCCCGCCACTTGCCCCCCCCCCCCAAAAAAAAAAATTTTAAAAAATGTTTTGTCTCGAATATTTACAAAAATTATTTTGGATTCAATCGGATTTGTGGGGTAATATGTAGTCATGATTTTTTCGTTATTTTGGGTCTTTAAAGCCTGAAATTTACCCACTTTTTTTTTTTTTTTTGGAAAATATCTAGAATCTAGATCGAGGAAAAAAATCAGGAAAAACATTTTTATACTTCGTTTAATGGTAATTTTTTAATTTAAATAAGGGTGTATGAAAGGGGGTTATGGGGTTGGGTTTTAAAAAACTGTAAAGAGTTTTTTAATTTTAAATTTTTTTTTTTAAAAATGAAGAGTTGTTTTTAAATTTTACTATTTGTTAAATGAAATTTACGGATTTCCCTTTTAAAGGGATATCGCTTAAACTTTTGGTATTGTATAACAAATACAAAAAAATCATTGACAACCCTTTAATTTTTTTACAAAAAAGAAATCATATCATAGAAAATATAAGTTAGTAAAAAATTTAAATCATATGTTTCCTTTTAAAAGAAAATAATCTTTAATATGTTTTTAAAATCATGTAAAAAAGTTTTTAAAAGTTACAAAACAATTGAGGGTTAGAAAATTATAAAATTGGGTATTGTCTCCAAACACAAAACTTCCATATTTTCTTTATTCACCGTATGTTTCAACTTTTTATCACAGTAACTTTAGAAGTAATCATCATCATATCACAAGTAAGAATTTGAATGTGTTAAATCATACAAATAGTTTTTAAAAAGTTACAAAAAAAATTAAGATTAGAATATATTAAAAATTTGGGTTTTGGGGGAATTAAATTCAAATATCAAAAATCTATACATTCGTAATCACTGTACGCTTTTACGCTTTTAAAATTTTATTTGTAAACCTCATTCATAAATTTAAAATACGTAAAATCTTTAAAATGGGGTTGAAAACCCTCCCCAAAAACCCTTTTTATAAATTAAAAGACAATTGAGGATTAGAATAAAAAAAAAATGTTATCACATTTTAATTTAAAATTTACATTTAAAGTACGCGCTTCCCAAACATCTATGTCATCATCCCCTCGAAAAACCTCACTTCTAAATCGCATTTCATAAAACCATCAAGTGACCCAAAAGGGGAAAAGATCATCCAGGAACCATCTTGGTCTGTATTTAACATCCTCTTTTCTCTCTTTTCTCTCCCCTCTCTTTTCTTCTCCTCTCTCTCTTCTTCCCCTCTCTCTCTCTCCCATAAATAATGGATTTTTTTTTAAAAATTTCTGTCTATACAATAAAACCAAGGTGGCTAACCCCTCGAGAAAACCCCGGCTTTGACGCAGAGCGCAGAGGGAAAGTCTGGAACCTTTGGATCACTTTGGGAAACTCTTTTGGTGGTTTCCCCCCGGGTTGTGCTATGCACCCCCCAAAAAAAGTTAAAGAAAACAGTGAAATAAGGGGTATTTAGGCATATTTTTTCCCAAAAATGGTACTTTTTTTTTAAAAGACCGTAAATATGACACCAAAATGTTAATTTTTATTAATTTACCAAAAATTTTTTTGTAGGAGACAATTATTTGGGAAAACTCAAAATGTGCCCTTTGGGTAGCGGGCACACACTCATCCCTTTTTGAACAGCCTCCCAAAAAAGGGAGATTTTTTTTAAAAAATTTTAAGGTAAATAACGGTACGTTCTTTTATGTCAAATAAGCTGGATTTTACGATCAAGCGGTTTTTGTTAAAAAAGGGGATTTACATTGTAAAAAAAAAATAGGCCCCAGCTTGGGGAAAAAAAAGTCTTAAGGGCCCGATTCACATCTTTTGGGGGGCCCAAATGGAGGTTACCTAACGGGGGTTTTAAAAATCCCAAAAACAGCTCGTTTTGACGAGTGGAAAATTCGTTTTTTCCCGGGAACTTTTTCTATAAAAAAAAGAATGTTGAATCATTTTTACCTTAGAAGGCCCGAAATTTTACTTTTTTTTGGGGGGGGACTTTTGGTTTTAAATAACGGGGGCAAAGCCCCAAAGCAGCATGTCTGACGATTTTATATTTGTTTTCCTGGGAATTTTTTCCCATAAAAAAGACGTATGTTTTTAATCATGTATACCTTATGGGTGGCAGAGTTGACCTTTTGGGGGCCCACTTTGGGGGGGGTCTGGGCGGGTCAAAAGACCCATCGCAGCCCCTTTTTGACGAGGGAAAAAATTCATTTTTGGGCTAACTTTTTCGATATTTTTTTTTATTGTTTCAATAGTATATTAATAGGGGGAGATTTTTACCTTTTTTTTGGGGGGGGCCCCTTTGGGGGGATCTGACGGGGGCAACGGCCCAAAAGGAGAAACCCTTTTGGGCGAAATTTATATTTGTTTTTTTTCAAAATAATTTTTCCCCATAAAATGACGAAAGTTTTAATCATGTATACCTTATGAGGCAGAGTTGACCTTTTTTGGGGCCCACTTTGGGGACGTCTGACGGGTCAACGGCCCATCGCAGCCCGTCTGACGAGTGATATTCATTTTTGGGCTAACTTCTTCTATAATTTTTCTTATGTTTCAATCATGTATACTTAATAGGGGCAGATTTGACCTTTTTTGGGGGGCCACTTTGGGGGCATCTGACGGTCAACGGCCCAACGCAGCCCGTCTGACGAAAGATATTCGATTTTCTAGTAATTCTTTATAAAATGACGTATGTTTGAATCATGTATACCTTATGAGGGCAGAGTTGACCTTTTTGGGGCCCACTTTGGGGCGTCTGACGGGTCAACGGTCCATCGCAGCCCGTCTGACGAGTGATATTCATTTTTTGGCGCATTGATTTCATAATAATTACTAGAGAAACAATTGGGAAGTTTATGGTGGGAAACTACTTTTCGCATTATGTCTGGTGAATTAGCTAATGTGACAGTTTGTGTCATATATGTATCCCCAAAGATGAAAAAGGCTGAAGTCATTACGACACTAGAAAATAAGTTAGAAGCATTTGCTGAATTAAATAAAAAGGTTATAATAATGGGTGACATTAATCTAGATTTAAGAAAGAGCACGTTGTATGCCATTAATATGCAACGCATGTTCAAATCTCAGGGTATGATTCAATTAATAGACGAGTTTACAAGAATAGCTACTTTAATAGATTCAGATAGGACTGTTAAGATATCAAGGACACTGATTGATTATGTCGTAGTTGCTCATGAAGACAAGAACTTGGTTAAAGTGGATGTACTTGATAATGTTATATCGGACCATAGGATGATTGCAATTTCAATATGTAGGTCGATATTTAGTTCCCCAATAAGAGGAATAACTTACCTTAATATGCAAAGAAATAAAATGAAAACCATAATTTGCAGAAGTTATAAAGTTTTAGAAATACAATCAAATCGAGAACTTTTACAAAAATATGTTAGTAACAAAACGTGGAAACAAGTTTGAGGATGGACATGATCTTGAGGAATGTGTAGTGAATATTTACAAACATACAAGCCGCTACAGATGCTATTATTCCACTAAAAACATTTAAAATTGAAGATAAACATATTAATAATAAATGGTTTGATATGCACATAAAAAAGCACAAAACTACAGAACTTTCTATTCCGTGTAGCAAGAAAGGAGAATACCATTGAGAATTGGGAAAAATACAAAGAAGTAGAAATATGGTAGTTGCCTTGATTAGAAATAAAAAAAAGAATACTATTGCAAACAGATCTGTAAATTCAAGAAAATGCCTAAGGAAATGTGGGGAGTTTTAAAGAATCTATATAGTAATTGTAAAAAAGAAACTATTATAACGGAATTGTACTTTAGCAATAGGAAAGTGAAGGGGCCACAAAATATAGCAAATGCTTTAAATGAGTATTTTATAAGCAGTATTAAAGAAATAACAGATAGTATTGAGGGGAATCTGAGTATAACTCGGGCACTGGAAACAGTTCAAGCATAAGATAGTAATAACTGTTTAGAAGGTTTTGAATCAGTTGATGTAGCAACGATAGTAAGTAAAATTAAAGTAATGACAGAAGCAGCCCCAGGTGAAGATGGTATGACTGTTAAGAGTTTTGAAGGCCTTACTTCCTACAATAAAAGGTTACTTAACTAGGATAGTAAATGAATCGTTGGTTATGGGTGTAGTGCCTGAATGTTTCAAAAAAACTGTCATAACACCCATACCAAAAATTCCAAAAGCAATAGATGGTGAGAAGTTCAGACCAATTAACATTCCACAGGTGACTGAAAAGGTTTTTGAATACATAGTTAAGGATCAAATAACGGATTTTTGAAATACCAATAATGGGGGGGGGGGGGGGTAAATGAAAAAGAATGGGTGTGTGTAGCATCTGCATCATATATAATGGTGGACCGTCAACTAGCTGTCAGACTGGCTGTAGAAGCCATTGTCGATTATTCTAGTTCTGACGACGATGACGCTCTGAACATCATCTTTAATTATAGAGCAGCTGATGACAATTTACTTAGAATTCCTCGAAATGCAAATTTTGTAGAAAATGTGTTCCTTTATACTCTGTTACCACATTCAAACAAAATTTTAGGTTAAGTCGACGACAGTCGATTATATTTTATCAGTTATTGGCCCTGTAATTGGCAACGACATGTCATGTGGCAGTGGCAGGACACCAACACCTCCACGCTAACAAATACTCATGGCTTTGTGGTATTTTGCGACTCCGGATAGCTATAGGCACGTTTTCACGGGGCTTAGGCCCCAGGCCTACAAAAATTAAAGTAAAATCAACCTTAACATTACGTTTTATTCGTAAGCTAATACTTTACTGTGTAGGTTTTCCTAAATTCAGTTCAGTTCACCAATTGTTTTGTTATTTACATGATACTATTAATTATACTAGGCCCATAGGCTACAATAAAGAACAGCAAAGCCCACAAAGTTTTTTGGAAACTTGAACGAGGTCCATTTATACAAAAAGTTGCATAAAAGGACAGAATGGTGAAAGAAAATGAATAGATTAATAAAATGTATACATAACATAGTTGAGGTGTGAGCACTTCCACAAATAAACCTGGCATACATGAACATAGATAATTATTATTACAGGCCGTGTGCGATCACTAGGTGCGGTTCACCCATTGTTTATGCAGGCCAGGTTTGATCGGTTCACAATGCAGGATCCTGCGATTGTCGCCGATCCAGCGTTTCATGGATGAGGAACCAGAGACCGTTTCCTAAGAATTCGCATCTCATTGGGGATCCTCCTTAACCTTCACCTAAACAACTTATGGTGCCATTCAAAGACAATGGGCATTTAACCTTGGCCCAAAAAACTACAATTTTTGCCTATCATCCACTTGCGTAACCATAGAGAGGGCTTTTGGTTTGCTGAAAGGGAGGTTTCGTTGTCTGAAAAATATAGACATGTATGACATTGTGGAAATTCCCAAAGTGAACATAGCATGCTGTGTCTTGCACAACAGCTGCCTGCGGATGAACGATGATTTAGAGGAGAGTGAGATTTAGAGAGTTGGTTGGGGAGGTGGAAGATGTTAACCCAAGAGGTCAGCAAGAGGTGACAGGCAACACCAAGCGTATGAATTTAGTCGAAAGGCTGCCATTCCGCTACCAACAGCATCAGTAACGTAGTAGCCCGATGCATATATATATATATCCCTAAGGCTTTAGGTTTATGGCCTAAGAAATGTTTTTCTATAACGTTTATAGTACATGCGCTACCATTGGCCGGACTTATGACAGCTTGCTTCTCATTGGCTGAGTTAAGTGTCTAAAAGGTCTACGCGGGTAACAGACGTACCATTAGACAACAGTTTTGTATTAATGAACCTAACATCCCGTCTTCATTTTCTCGCAGCATGGAACAGGCGTCGACAGGTTCCTGGGATGAAAGCCAATCTCAAAGACTAAACATGCTACAAGCCGAAATACTGGATACGCTGATATTAACCTTATTAAGCAAACAGAAAAACTTTTCTGCGTGGCAGAAACGCCAAAAGAAGAGTGTTGCCAATAGTTTACAAAATATCAAACGTCTCCTTTTCATCATGAAAGACCCCTACAAAAAAGAGGACACTATCACTCGGATTGTAACACAGCTTGAATGTATAAATGTCCGCACCTGCAAGAAACTAGACACCAGCTTTGTAATTGCCATGGTGAAAAGAGTACAAGAGCAGGTTAAGAGTCGACAGCGCTCCATCTCCTCCTGTAGCTGGCAGCAAACCACCCAGGTCCTCGCTGAGTAACGCTCCAGTGAGGTAATTTAACACAACTATACAGAATTAATATTACCAGTGCTATTTATTTATTTACTATCCTGTTATTTAAACTGATAATAAATGGATGATCAATAAATACTGTAGCCTACAGTGACAGTAGGCCTACCAACAATAATATGCAGCAGACCTATTTCAATAGTTTAAATATAAATAATTTTATAAACTAGCTAGTAGACCTAGCATATCCAATTCAAAATCATGGCTATGGTCTCTGGATGATTAAGAGGACATAACTTGCAGTGGCGTCGGAACAGGGGGGGCAAGGGGGACATTGCCCCCCCCTAAATTCCATGCCATGGGGGCATAGGGGGGCAGATTTTAGAGTTGAAAAATCAAGATTTCTACTCTACTTTTTGGGAAAGCAACGTCGGATGATCCTGTCAACAATTTATTTCCAGGAATAACAACCCACACAATAGCAGGAATGTTAGGTTGGCTGACGTATCTTATGCCTGAACCGTCCATCCGACTATCTTTATAACCAGCCACCCGTATTGTATTGTGTCTAATCTAAACATCCCTTTGAATGATTTGCTAGAGTTATTGGCAGACGCAAGTTGGGATTTGGTCCTCTCGTCTCACATCGTTATGCGGTCACCGGTTCACTGTTCAGTCATCTTTGGAGTGGTGTAGTGACTGTGATTGTAGCGAAGTGGCAAGTGGGAAGATTATTCCTCTAAGAGTGTATGTAGTGTAGTGTGAAAATATGTAAAGTAAAGTGTAAGTGTGTGTGTAGTTTTTCGTGTTTAATGGTGTTAAATATTAAATTAAAAAATAAATTTAAAAAAAAAATGAAACGTACTAAACAGCCTTCATTTATTGTTTTTTTTGTTTTTTTTAAAGAAGAGGAGTAAAACAAAAATATGTTTGCCTGTATGCTTCGTCATAACATAAAAAAATATGAGTTGTTATTTATTAAATGGGTTACTTCACGTAAATGTTTTGAGTTTTTAGATCGCAGCTATAGTTGATGTGAAACATCGTTTACGGAGTCCGAGTGCAGTTAAAACATTACGAAATAACTGTAGTAGGCCTTTAGTGATTTTTTTTCGCCTTCGGCGAATAGGGCCTACGCGGCTGGGGCTTCGCCCCAGATCCAAGCTGTACCCTACAAAATCTCCCAAACGGATTTGCCCCCCCCTACTTTCAAAACGTTCCGACGCGCCTGATAACTTGGCCCTACAGTATTGCATTGGCAATGGGTAAAATGATAATAGAGGTAATCTAGCCCTACAGTATTGCATTACCAAAGAGAGGTGAGCCCCTAAATATTGTCCTAAATAAATATCCTTAATTCATACATTCATTGTGTGGCTTGTTGGTCTTGTGGTTAGAGGTTTTGCTTCCAATGCAGAAGATCCAGGGTTCGATTCCCGCTAAAGTCAGATGTTTTTTAACTTCTGTTCTAAAGTTGTTCTGTATCGGCCTGGCGAAAACTACAAAATAGAAGCCCAGGGGTTGCTTTCAAACGCGTTATGGAACGACGCCTAAGAACTTCTCTCAAGCGCCGCTATATCATATCATATCATATATCAGTCGGATTGGCAACTGGAAAAAGGAAAAGTTCCCAAACACTTTAAATGGTATAGTTTGACTAAAATTTAAACCTACCCTTAGGAGTTGCTATGGTACAAAGTCTAGGGTATCTGCCAAAACGCTGAAAGGGAATCGAACACAGTACAAATTGTGCCTCCTTTCAGATCAGCAATATTCTTTCAGCAGTAAGAATAGGATAACATTCATTGCGGATATATTCATTGAGAGGTCTAGGATCCATACAAATTCTATGTTCTCCAGGTTTGGATCGCAACACAATTGGATGAACCCACTCAGTTGTTTCGTCAACGTTTGCTCATATGTCTCTCTCAACCATTTGGTTAAACTCCGCGTTAACTTTGTCTCAAAGGAATTTTACTTGCTGCGACGATTGTAGGTCTAGCACCTTCCTGTATCTGATTTTGGATGGAAGAGAAGGCTTAACAAGCCTTAATCCCGCCTTCAATAAAGACGACAATCAAATCAAATCAAATCATTTAATGCTCGGTCTTCAGTTTACCTAAACCTATAAAGACATCTCAGTATTCATTGATAAGATCTTCGGAACTAATAGGCCTATTGACTTCATGCAGGCGTCTTACAAGCTTTAGTGATTCACAGGCTGTCAAGCCTAGATGGGAAGTGAGATACTCTTGGCTACAGAGAGTGACATGTGAATGCTTTATATCTCGTTCATCTCGCACGTCAACAGACATATACCTTTGTGCTCTATTTTATTGTTGATGTAGGAAATGCTTTTAGTTGACTTTTCCGGTTCATGTCTATTTTTTCTGTAAAAAGTCTTTGAAAGGGAGCATATTTACTTCAATTCGGTCTTCAACTTGAATTTTCTGCACCCATTACGACCGGTATTTCATTGATTCTACGTATAGCAATTATATCTCGAATCCTCCCTCTGACTTGGAGTCTCTGCTGCCATCTAAATCTCCTTTGTTCTGGACAACTTGTACTTTCTATTATTATTTGTGCGTTTGCCACTTATGATTTTAGAATAGTTACATTTCGTCTTACCACAACTATTACAAGTGCGTCCATAATCGGGATAGTTACATTTCCGATGAGTGATACCACATCTTGAATAACTGTTATCAAATGACAGAGTCTTAGGCATATCTCTTTCTTGAGTTTTTCTTTTAGAATTCTTTATTAGGTCTAGGGGGCTTATTCTGCTGCTGATGTACTGAATGCACACTCATATCTGGTTCAGAATGCATTTCTCTGGCCTGTTTCTTGGTCTTTAAATTTGTCCGACACAAATTTATTGCCTTGGTCAAGGCTTGCTCATTTATGCCACCAATTAGGCGTTCATTTATTAGGTCTTCTGCCAATGACCCATCAATCTCACACTTTTATCACCCTCTGACGAAGCACGAAGACAAAGTTATCAGTACATTGAGTCTCTGTTTGGCTTTCAGAGAATCACAGATAAAGGGCATATGTGGAGTTTTTATATGGTACATAGAAGCTCGTTATTCCATCCAGGATGTCCTTGGCTAAGGTGACCATATTTTGAAAGTTATAAACCGGGACAACCAAAGTGTAAGAATATGTACTTTGTATTACATGGACCATTTTGGGGTCTGGGGTAGAGCCCCAGCCGTTGGAGCAAAATTGATTTCGATACATATTTTTCAAATGCCCAGAAAACAGCGTTCTGACATGAAAATAATATGAATTAAAAATGGTTTTAATGTGTACATTTTTGTAGTCATAAAATCTTTAACTAGTGGTTTAAAAATAAAAACAAAATAAAATACAAACACCGCAGAAAATAATGCGTGTAATATATTGCGATATTGATGGGGACATCATACTAATGAATGAATGAATGAATGAATGAAAAACTCAATAACACTAAAGATAATTGAATTTGTATAATATGCATGTTTTAACTTTTAATACATTTTGTCTTCACAACGAAATAATTAGTGTAGGTGTGTAATTAATCAAAAATGTAGTTCAGTTGCATCTTGCATGATTATTACCTTTTGATTTTTCATTATCAAAAAACAAAATCAAAGCAAATAATGACTGAGAAAATTAAGGGGTGCAAATCTTGATTTTTTTATTCGAGGCGACTCGAGTCCGAGTACTTCGTCTTTTTTTAATTTCACTATTATTCTTTGACCATTTTTTTTACAATTATGTTCAATATTTATTTTATTTATTGATATGTCTAGGCCTATATGCTGGTTCCAAAAGTGAAAGAGTAACATCTAATTGATTTAAAATGTAATCTCTCTCGAGATCATTTTATTTATCAAGCACAAATGTTATTAGGGCTAGGCTATGGCATAATTCAGTAGTAATTGGTATTACATGAAACTGTTGATACAAACATTACAGTGACATATTTTTTTAATTATTTGTGGCAAAAAAGTTCAGAACTTCCAAAAAGAACATCAATTTGTTTCAAAAGACTGAGGTTAGTATGATGGATATTCCGGGTCGGTTAAGGTAACGCCAAGATGGCAAGAATAGATAACGGTATTTACGTTTTCACACTCGAGAACGAACCGGCACCTCCACCAAAATTATTGAATAATACTTTGAACACCCCTAGAGAAAAAAAATATTCAAGGAAGTGGAAGAACTATTTCAATGTTATTAATATAAGTGTTTTATCAGAGTGTATTTTTTCACGTAAAACATTATCCTTCCACACGGTACAGTTGACTGAAAACCGGGACATTTCCCCTCCAAAATTGCAAACCGGTACAAATACGTCATTTTAACGAGTCTCTCGGGACACCGGTACAAGTGTTCTGAAAACGGTACTGTACCGGTCAAACCGGTACGTCTGGTCACCTTACCTTGGCCGTGTGCACGTCTTACTCTGGCAGGCTTTCAAGGGCATTTTAAGTGGCTTCCACTGTATAAACCAATTTTGTAACAGGTCTACTATCTATTTCGTAACTGGCTCACTGTCATTTTCCTCCGCTTCAACACAAAACTCATACCGTTGCCTCCAGCGAGACTAGCTCTCCGCCAGATTTGGTCCCGGTTTGAATGCTTTCGTCGGTTTGTATGCCATTGTTATTTCGGTCGTGTCAATCTTATAGCCTAGTAGGCTCAAGCACTGTCAATTTGTTTCACTTTCTGGCCTTCTACCGGCTATACACAGGCTCGTTACCATTGGTTGCCACCATGTTTTCAGGTTCATTCATTGTTAACTAGGAAAACGCCAAAGTCGTTGTTGGACGAGTGAGTATCACAATTACTTTTGCAGCTGCAGTATGCATGCATGCATGCAGCTCTGACTCATCAAGTCGAGACTTGTCTAGCTGCTACTGCTGAGTTCCCGATATCGCTATGCTCGTGGACGCGGGCGACTCCAAAACAATGAAAACATATCACATCGCCAACGCCAAAGTATTGAAGCTACAAATATTCCAAAATATGTGTTAGAAAGGTCAATACATGAACTCGAGTTCGACTCGATATGTTCTGCATCCATCTTTTATGCTCCTCAAATCAAATCCAATTTAGTAAAGCTCTGCAAAACACGATTTTTGTCAGTAATTAATTTTTTGTAAGTTGGCAGGGCAAGCTATAATTCTGAAAATTTTCACAGTTGTTAACAATCATAGTGGTAACATTGGTGAGAAAGGGTATTTTTTTCCAAAGCGAACTTTAAGTTTAAAAAAATAAAGTAGTAATTTTTACAAATATTAATTTTTTGTAGGTTGGATTCCTGTGAATTTTTCTGTCCATGTTAACAGCACACCTTGACGTTGGTGTGAAATTTGGTCAAAATCGGACGAGTAGTTTGGCCCCTGCGCATCGAACACACATACATACATGCACACATAAACACAACGAAGTGCCGAAAACTTGCCATAGAGGACTCCGTTCGCTCCGCTCACTCGTCCAATAAACACTAAAATACAATATTGGATTAAGTACGGCACTTTATTTTTGGATGAGCGAAGCGAAGACTTCAATTTCACTGACACCCCAAAAAATTTAGCACGGGTGTTTTTTGTTTTGTTTTTTGTTTTGTTTGTTTTTTTGTTTGTTTTTTTGTCTGTTTGTTCGCTCTCTACCGGGCAAACAGCATATGCGATCTTGATGAAAATTGGAAGAGACCTTCGAAATCTCTGAACTTAGACTTGCTACGTTTTTGGATACAATCGAAGATATATTTCTCATGAATATCGTACTTTTACGATTTTTTTTCGATTTTTTATCCGATATATCCGTGATATTTGGCTTGCGACCGGGCAAACGGCTACTCCGATCTTGATGAAACTATATGGGAACGTTTGAAGTCATTAAAATTATATATGTGTTGATTTTAGGGACATTTGAAGAAATATTTCTCATGGAAACCGTACTTTTACTATTTTTTCCCCGATTTTTCCCCGATATTTCCGTGATTTTTGGGCCAATTATGATCAAACGGGTGGGGCTACAACGTTCATATTTTACATGAACATTAAGGTAATAATGGTGATGTATTTCTTTCTTAAAAGAAGAAAAGAAAAAAGTTAGCCTGAATCCATAGAATAAAGGTTTTAATATGAGTTTTTTTTAGGTTAATAATAACAATTAACAAGTAACAATAGAAACTTGACAACAATCACCTACAATGCATTCAAAAAGCACTTGCAAAGGAAAATTGGTCCTATACGCAAACTAAAAACTTACAAAAAGCTCATCCTTCAACGCGGCGGGACTTTTGCGTTTTCCTAATAATATAGATTGATAACGACTGTTTACGAAATAAGGATACAACTCATGGAAGGTCGACATTTCAGTGCTTCAGTGTGTGGCGCGCTGTGTACTGTCTGTTAACCATGCGCGTGTTGCTGACTGCGCTGCGCGCGACAAATTCAAACTTGACATGTATTTGAACACTTTACTTTGTGCCTGTCATCGGTACATGTAATAACAAATATAAATATAAAAATAAATAATAATAATAAAGGTACTTAATGTCTATGATTAAGGTAATGACGTAATGTGAAGTTATAAATATACGGTATACCTATGAAGATTTTATAGGGAATTGCATTATATACATGAAATTGAATATATTATAGGCCATATTGTGAAATGTATTAAGAAACGTATTGTAAAAATAGCAATTTGTAAAAAAAAAGATACTTCTACCACATTTGTCCCGCTTTTTTTAAAGTCTTATAATGCATCTGTGAAAGCTTGTTGTAACCAGACCAATTTTAGACTTGTATTTCTTTGTGATTTTATAACTGTTTTTCTTTTTATTTTACATGGTGTTTGTTTGTTGTGATTTCTCCCTTCAGATTAACTCCGAAACTACCGCAACATTATCCTCTCTGGTGTTTTCAAGAAGGAACATCAGTGCATAACGAGAAGATTTCTATTGAAAGTTTGTCGCAGCCAGAAAATGACTCATACGTTAGACTCGTCTTCACTTTCATCTCAAATAAGTCCTCCTGTGCCCATCAAACAAGAATGTGAGTGGACAATCAAAGAGGAATCTATAGAGGTTTTTACAACACCTGAAGATTTTCCAGATTACAATTCAGCGACAGAGCAAGACGAATTGCTTGGTAAGTTGAGCTATGTGAGAGTGTAGCTAAAGAGAGTGTGTAAAAATTTTCCTTTTTAATCTTATTTTATTCGTATTTAATGTCATTGCATAGATTTTATTAGCACACTGATAAATTTGATATGTCACTTGATCACTGTACATAATTATTGACTTTGACTTTTTTCAGAGGCTGTGTTTACGTGTGTCGGCTGCTTTATGGAGTAAAGCAATTTTACCGATCTCGAGCACCATAAACTTTATTGTAATTTTCTGGTGCCGGACAATTGCGAAGAAGTGCAGACAACCACGACCAGACAAGATGTTCCGCAGCAGGAGACTGCGACGAGCGGAGCTGTTGAGAAGACTTCGACAAAAGTTGCTTTTAAGATGCATCCGTGCTGGGTCTGCGGCAAAATGCTGAGAGATAGCCGTTGCCTCCAAGAACATAATTAGACGAGTGAGCGCAGCGAACGTAGTCTACAACGCTACTCGATCGGTCCTTGGTCGTGATTAATTCTGTATGTTAAATGTTAAATGTATGTTAAATGTCTGTCCAGTCCCATACGGCCGAACGGCCAAATAGACTGAGCTGAAATTTTAAACAGACATCCGTGACCAGGTAACTGAGAACTGCTAACAAAATGAGCACAATCTGTTGCCATTTAAACCTGCAAGAAATAAAAAACTGAAAAATACGTTGAAAGGCATAGGAATTATTTTAACGACAATGGTTTCATTTTGAAATAATATTTTTTGTTTGTTATTTACCTGGCTGTGAAATGCCGTGTCCAAGGTTAATCGAATGTAGGACGTCAAGGTACCCCCAAATTCCGCTCGTAGATTGAGTAAACCTTGCAATATTTTCACGTATTTCGTACTGGCTATGTTTTCCATAGTATTGCCACAGATGATGGACTACACTGCGTTATATGCATTTCAAAACATGTTAAATAATTTTAAAAATACAATTCAGAAATTACAAAATCTTTCCCGACCATTGAACCCACGTCTCCCACATTTCGGCTATAAGGGCGCTTTAGCCAACTCGACTAGGGAAACGCCAAAGTCGTTGTTAGACGAGTGAGAGAGTCATGTGTTGAGTACACGGGAACATTTGCATGTAAGTTTGATTATAATATTCGTATAAATAATAGGGTATTTAAGTTTAGGTCATAGTTTAGGCCATAATGCTCCACTGTAGCCTATGATAGGCTAGGGAGGCCTAAGGTAGGGGGAAGAAAAGGAATGTTAAAAAGTCGTTGTTAGACGAGTGAGAGAGTCATGTGTGGAGTACGCGGGAACATTTGCATAAAAGTTTGATTTAAACGAT
>JAMZAV010010513.1:0-22280 GCA_024449915.1 Sweltsa coloradensis
AATCAAGTAGTAGACTAGTGCAAGGGGCAATTAAATGGTAGCCAAAAACAAGCGTAGAGTTAAACCTAGTAGCACGAGTAGAGAACTTGAATAAATCAGACATTAAACTGCCTAGGCCCAGTGAGATATGGGATGATTAAAATAAAATAGTGAACGAATACAAAGATGTGTTCCAAGGAAGGGGAAAATTTCCTAAAACTTATAAGATAGAGTTAAAAGATGAGGTTACCCCAGTAATTCATCCAGCAAGGCGTGTGCCCCTTAAGTTAAGCCAAAGCTTAAGCTGGCCTTAGATAAACTTGAACAAGACAAGATAATCTCAAAAGTAGAGCATGCAACTGAATGGGTTAGCAACCTAGTGATAGTAGAAAAGCTCAATGGATCATTGAGGTTATGTTTAGACACTAAAGACCTGAACAAGGCAATCAAGCGTCAGCATTTTTTAATTGTATTGTGTAATATTGCTTTACGTCTCATATTTATGCAACTTGGCTAATCGAGACCAAACAGACGCATCTCAGTCAGGATTAGGTGCATGTTTAATGCTGGGTGGGCATCCTATAGCCTATGCCTCGCGCAGCTTAACCAGTGCAGAGGTAAAGTGGGCTCAAATCGAGAAGGAACTCTGTGCGATAGCTTATGCATGTGAAAAGTTCCACAACTATGTGTATGGTCAAGTTGTGCAGGTACAGTCTAATCATAAGCCCCTAAAATCAATCTTAAAACAAGATGTGTGTCAAGTGTCGGATTGGATTGGATATTGCTTAACGTCTCATATTTATGCAACTTGGCTAATCGAGACGAAGGGAGGGACGTAAGGGATGACGCGGGGGGACAAGGGGTGGACAGGCCTGTGCTGGTCAGAACCAGCCACAAGCATATGGGGAGGGCAGGTGTTCCCCCACGTCGTGGTTCGTGGATAATGTCTGTGCATTTAATAATATTACAACAACAACTACAATCGATAGTCGAACTATGTTACAACAACAACTATATTTAGTATCTAACTTTGTGACAACAACAACTGTAATCGATAGTCGAACTGAGGCAGTTCTCACATCATCTAGTTGTCACGCATCTTCTAGCCCGGATGGAAACAGCATTGAGCTGTCATTGTATCAAACTTTGTATTCATCTGAATAAATTACAGTCATCATGATATTTTAAGTGTCATCAATATTTATTGTGCATACCAACCTAAAGTCCAAGTTATTATAAAACCTGTGCACCTAGGCCTATCCAACTGCCACCTAGAATTCTTCCTCTAAACCTATCCCATATACGGCCCCCACCTGGACTACCATATCCCACTGCTGTTTTCCTTCCTTATACATGTACCGGTACTGCACCATATTTTCCAGTCCCCGTTCTTCCTCCGCAACTACCGGCTCCACTTCCACAACAAGAAGCAACCCCTGTTTCACCGTCTCAAAATGACAATAAGTGGATTGTTGTTCACAATACAAGACGGCGAGCAGTGAAGAAGGCAGGTTAAGTTCTGCAGAGTCCCACAAATACTATGTGCAGTGATATGCAATAGAAAATTCGCCTAGCTTGGATAGTAGGTAAGGTTTGCTTGATTGGATATTGCATAACGTCTCATATTTTTTTTAGTTCCTGAAAACGATGAAATCTGCCTTTTACAAATTCTTAACCAACTTTTGTCATTGAGAGTGACAATGACGATGTTGAGCTACTTAAATGCATGATTGAAGTGCTCCATACTTCATTTAAAGAACCCAGGTGAGTCTATAACACCTAAGATGCATTTTATGTTACATTTAGCCAGACAAATCCAGGAGTTTGGGCCCCTTCGTCACCAATGGTGTATGTGGTACGAAGATGCCCATTGCCGGCAACATGCAACGTCTTGAACTGGAGAGACTATTGTAAATTGCCGAAAAATGACCATCCTCGTTTGAAAGTAAATAACGTAAGGCTAAAGAACTATAATGGAATGTTTGAAAAATCGAAAAGCGAAGTAAATATGGTATGCACGTACAAGCAGCAAGACTATGTATTGACCTTCCAGGTCGTTACAGGCCTAGGTATGCCACACATTGGGTCCGAAGCATGTGTAAAAATAGGCCTCATCAGCGTTAATGCAGAATTGGTAAGTCAGGTCGAATGCAATCCACCAGAATCCATAGAAATAAAGCTTTTAATATAAGTTTTTTACGGTAAATAATACCAATTGACAAGAAACAATAGGAACTTGACAACAATCACCTACAATGCGTAGGCAGCAAAACAAAGCACTTGCAAAAGTAAAGATATCCCACGCAAACTAAAAACTTTAAAAAGCTCATCCATCAACGCGGCGGGACTTTAGCGTTTTCCTAGTTATATACATCGTGAAAATTCCACAACAGGCGTTTGTCCGGTAGAGAGCAAACGAAACATAAATACACATACTATTGTACAAAATATAAACAAAACACGAGCTATTTTCTCAAGATTGTCATATTGGAGTCTTCATTACGCAATTCCAATCATAATAATTATTTAATTATTACTCGATGAACGTAACTAGGGAAAGAAACACATCAATAATTGTTGCAAAATACAGCTGCTGTTTGAAATGGATTTGCTTTCGAATCGAAACATAGCCAATTTCCATATTGAATTGCTGATGATGGCTTGTTGGCGGACATTTGTATCATACTATATCCGATATTGGAATCAAGATTGCACTTTTATGGAAATCAATCCAAAAATTAAAAAATATAAATCCACACATTTTCTACATCTGCTTCATTGTAGAATCGAAAATGATGGATTAGGAGAGAAACAAATGACGAAATAATTAAGCAATATGACAATATTTTGACTTATGAGACTGATTGAAGGAAGGTCATCAATAAAATCATAACATATGCAATTTCTATTAAACTTAAAAAAATTAAATTTAAAAAATCATATCATGGCCAAGGTTGAAAACGGAAAAATGGAAATAACACAATTTTGACAGCAACAAGGCAAGTTATCTCAAGAATGTGTGTAGGACGTCAGTGCGACGGTGCGACTGTGTGATTCACTTATTGGTGCGACCCAAAGTATTACATTACTACGCGGGAAACGGTTATCTGTGTTGGCCTCGCACAACACTCATTCAAGGTCAAATGCAAGTGCGTGTATTGAGTTCGACTCCCGCTACCGAAAAACATCACTCCGACGTCGTCATTGTAATAATATTCGGAGTTCGGACATAAGTTGAATAATTAGAATGAAAATGTCAATATCCTCATTCACCTTCCGTCAAAAAGTTCACATACTTGGTGATCCTGAGAAGGAAGGAAAACTGAACACTACACTTAGTGACCTCGAATTTTTGGTATGAGAGGGTATTTCATGTATGCATGTATTGGGTTTCTTCGGGCTTATAACAATACTATGAATATTATAATAATCAATAGATAATACGCACTATAGACATGCACGATTGATTATAAGATGCCATGTTATTGTTAATAAAAAAATACTTCGAATTTCGTTTACATAATATCACACTCCCATTAATCGAGATAAATTACAAATTTAAAACCTGACAATAAGTTTGCCACAGTTACAAGATAACTATAACTGTCTTGATCGAGACCATATCATTGAATGCTATACGTCTCACAAATGTATCTCAAGTGAGTGGCTCGTTATCTACTGGAGAATAGACATGGTTTGTTGATGTTTGCGAGAGTGATACGCGGAGTGTGAGGGGAACTGGTTGTTTGACGATAAACAGAGCATCCCACATGTCTTCATTTATTTATTCTCAATATTCTTGTTAGCATCAAAGGCGCCAAGGATTTCCCCACATATTTTATTTTCACCTTCACCACCACCACCACTCGTCGTCAACATAGTCTCCCACCGAACGGGATATTCCTTTAAACAAAATTTATAATGCCAAGCAAGCGCAAGGTGAAGAAAAAAATCAATATTTTCTAACTGTTAATGAACTCAGTTAATATACCAAACATATCCAGTTCGTACACCGTCTTATGAGGTAGATGTTTGTGGTTCTAAATAGATGATCCAATGCAACTCAAGACGATGAGTGGATGTGGTGGAATGGAGAGTAGGCCTACGTTAGATTATTACTTATAATGGCATCGAGCCCGCGTCCCTTTGGTGCCATAATATGCTTATCATACCTGCGCACTATGTGTGAACCACCATGAATGGCATCTTATTTTATTTTAAATGAAATAAAATGCATGTTGGATACATAAAATTACTTCCTAAATGATCAAGGCTGCCTGCGGCTGCGACACGGATCCGAAGCGCACAACTCCTATAAATAATACCGGTAATAAGATCGAATCCTAAATAAGATATGGAAATTTTGAATTGTTATGATCTGATAAATCATGATCATGTCCAATACATTCAAAGAGACAGTAAGCATCTAGCTCAACTCCAAAAGTACCAAGAAATCATAATAATCTAATAGTATTAAAATTACTCGTTTAATCCTTTACAATATGACACTGACTGTACAATAATGGCCTCTCGGCATGAGGATTGTTTAAAACACGCCCTAGACCCGACTTGAAACATAAAACTGCAGAGAGCGCCACCGGTCGGAGGTGGAATCACATTTTTCAACCGCTTGCAGACCTTCCGTGCTCCCATGATAGCATCGAAATGGCTGAACCGAAAATTATGCAATTTTGGGAGAAGTTAGATAATTGTATAATGTTTGCAACGTATTGATCAGAATGTACTTTTATTCCCCCATTTTCCACCAAAAAAATCAAGAAGTACGTCAAATTTTCCAAATTTCACGTATTTTCTTGATTTTTTGGGCAGAAAATGGGTGAAAAAAGTACATTCTGATCAATACGTTGCAAACATTATTCAATTATCTAACTTCTCCCAAAATTGCATAATTTTCGGTCCAGCCATTTCGATGTTATCACGGGAGCACGAAACCATTACATTTTGGTCAAATTTTAGCTTGAAAGAGACACCTTAACACTCATTTTTTTAAAAAAAAGCCTCATCGATCGGAATAGTGTTCGAAAAATCGAAAAAGTGCTATTTTCATGAGAAGTGTTACTTCAATAGTATTAAAATTGCTACAGGTCTAATTTTACAAATAATTAAGGTCTCCTAAAAATGTTTTTTCTATTGGAGTAGTCATGTAGCTGGTAGAGAGCGGAGATTTTTTTTAAATAAAGAAAATCGTACAAGTGCGATTTTCATGAGGAAATTATTTTGTAATTGTTTCCCAAAACGTATCAGGTCTAAGTTCTGAGATTTCGAAGGTGTCCAGATAATTTTATCTTGATCGGAGTAGCCGTTTGGCGTTTGGAATCGTGCGAACAAAGAGACCGAAATACAAAAACAAACAAAAAACAAAACAAACATCGTGGATTTTTCTAGTGTAGTGTAGTTGTCTTCGATCAGCTCATCCAATAGTATATTGTAATTATTCCTATAATGGTAATAGTAATACGTGGATTTGAGTAGGAAGTGTTCTTATTTCCAGACTAGTAATTTTTTATTTATTTTAAATTTGAGCCCTGTTCATGATTCACTTAAGTGATTTCATATTATGTGCGCTACACATAACGCTACATATAACCGGCCGCCAAACATGCTACTTCGTCGTCTACACCTCCCAATGGTTAACGTATGAAGTGATTGAGAAAGACGACGAGTTCTGGCTTACAAAGATGGTTGGCCCATTGTGTTGGTGAGATTATAGAAATTATTTTTCTGTCACGAATAGTTTTTGATTTTATCTTCAGGCACATTAAATGTGTTTTGATTAATTCAGTTTCTACACTGGAAGCATTCTACCTGAGATCGTCAACCCTCAGTTTAGCAAGCGATATCTAAAGGCTGATATCAGAGATCCGGCGCACATTTTGGACGCCCAGGAGGAGGCACGGATCAAAAAGGCCAGAGAACTTGCTGCAAAAGATGCAAAGACTAAAGCAAATGAAGCCAAAAGTGCAGCCAGAAAGAAAAAAAAATTAGTGCGCCAGAAAGGGAAAAAAACTTAGTGCGTCAATAAGTATACTAGGAAAACGCTCAGTTGGACGCGTTGTTGAGCGAGCACCGGTACGTGCAACATGACCCGAGTACGACATTTCCATAAGGCCCACCACACAGTGTAGGCCTAACTGGATATTGACATTGTACACTATATACAATTCCAACATCTTTGCATTGTACTAATTCACGTCATGCCTTCTAAAGTGTATCTTTGTATCTTCACTGCCTCCTTTATTTTTTAACATCATTTTTCGAATTATGATTACCAATAAGTCTTTGAGGTCTTGACCGATTTAGCTGAAAATTTGGAAAATAGGAGAGAATGTTGTACTTATAGACCCTGCAAAATTTCATAACGATCGGAACATTTTTATTTTTTTATTTTTTTATTTTATTTTTTATTTTTTATAACCAACGATCGGATTTTGTTCAAAAACTATACAGCAACCCGCCTAGGTGGTATGTACATGTGTGCAAAATTTCAGGATGATCAGAGAAACGGTGCGACCTGTATCGAAGCAGTAACAGAAAAAAAAAAACAAAAAAACAAAAAAAAACAGCCCATTCGACCCCTAAGAGCCCAAGTGGGGGACGCTCGCTACGCTGGGTTCAACAACACCGAAAGGGGAGCGACCCGCACTATAGTCAAAAATTTTTTGTTCTTTGGGCACTAGAGTGACAGTGTATACACGGGCTCTTTCTTTTCGCTTCCCGTGTATTCATTTTTAACACTACTGCACCCCCTGTCATTTGGAATTGCTTTAATGCATACCCCAAATCACTTTTTTTTTTAAAAACCACTTTCCTGGCAAATGAACATTAAACAACCTTTTTAAAAAATAATGTTTTTCGATTATATATCCTGTACTTTTCAGCGGACGAAATAATCATTATTTAAAAACTCTACTGGAACATATTTTTGCTTTCCCCTGTTTCGGCAGGTGTTTTTCACTGGTCTTTTTTTTTCCTAGGATTCAAAATGTTTTTTTTGGGCAGGAAAGTTGCAAATTACTGTAAAAATTTTTTTAAATTTCTCCATTCATTTTCCTATCTCTACTTTAGGGTTCCCAACCGGACTTTTTTTTACCGACTTTGGTGTGTGTGCCTCATCAAGTACTGTAGAATGCTGATTCCCGATCGAAAATTTTGGGGGTGACCGACCTTTTTATTATCGAATTTTTTGGGGAATTTTTAAACTGTTTTTTTTAAAAGTCCCCCCCATTTAAAATTCCCAAAAAAGGGGGTTTAAAGTACCCCGTTTAACAGAGAAGAAATCAGTAATCCAGCAATAAAACAACAATTGCCGTCTTATCAAACAAACATAAGAGAAATCAACATATTACAAAAATTTTAAATTTTTAATTAAAAATACAAAATTATTAAAAAGAACCTCTAAAACGAAACTAATTAAAACGTCGTCTAAAAATTAAAGGCTTAAAAAATGCTTGTCTCTGGTAGTTATTTTTGGCCCCCCAGTTTTACCTTTCATAAAACCCACAAAAATCCAAAAATATATTAATGGGGGGATGGCCATTTAAAAAAAAATTTTTTCCAGAGTTGGAAACCCTAATCTACTTTCTTTTTTTTCCAATTTTTTCATAATTCCCGTGCCACACTCAAAACACAAGATAAGGGGTTTTTGAAAAAAAAAATTTTTAATTTTTTTAAAATCACGCCCCAAAATAATGTTTGGTAAAATCACTGTCTTTTTTGGTTAATAACCACCGTGTATTTTACGAACCCACGGGGTTCATGACCTCAAAGTATTCGATTTTTAAACATTTCCATTACCCCTTCCCTTTGGGTTTGAGTAGATTTTGTTTTATCACAACAAATTCGCCGCGCCACCCTTCCGGGATGGCATCGCTCGGGGTTACAAGTGAAAACTATAATTTGACCAACCAATAAACAGACCCCGGGCGAAAAGTCGGCCATGCGGGCGTGAGCGGCGTGGGGGGAGGGGGGGTTCTTCTTGCAGTGAGTGAGAGCAACTCTCACCTCCCCGTTTTTGCCCCTTGCATACTAAACCAATGAAAAATAAGTTGGGCCAAGCTCGAACAACGGCTTAAGCATCTATTGATTTTAAATATCCAAACTAAACATTTTGTTTGGGATATTGCTTTACGTTTCAAAATTTATGCAATTTTGGCTAATCGGACAAAGGGGGGGAAAAGGGGAATACGCGGGGGACAAGATTTGGCCCGGGGCCAGTGTTTGGCCCAAAACCCACCCAAAGAAATATGGGGAGGGCAGGGTTCCCCCACGTCGTGGTGGGTTTTTGGGGCCCTGTGTCAAAATCCGTCCGTGGTGCCCTTTGTCGACGCCGTCGGAAAGCAACCTCCAATTATTGACTTTTTTTTTAAATTTTTTATTATATTTTTTAATCATGTATCATCTCATGTGAAAAAGCCAAATGGCCCCCCTTTAAAGACGAAACGTTTTTACGCTCCTAAAAACAAATAAATTTTTTTTCATAGTTTTCCCGGGGTTTTTTTAAGTTCTGGCATGGGTATTTTCAAGTTTTTTATAGAAGTGCCCAAGTTTATAGTTTTAAGTTTTTTTTTTTTTAATTCTCTACTTCTGTTTTCCCAAAAACGGTGTTTTTTACTTCTTTTCATCCTCACCCCCGGGTCCGCGTCGTTTCCTGGCGCCAAGAACCAAAACCACCCCCGTCAACAGTCAAAAAGACCCGTCGCGGGGTTTCGCAACCACCCCGGGGCTCGTTTTTTAAAAGCTCTGGGCCTCTTGCAAATTGGGCCCGGGGATATCCCAAATCGGGGGCCCCCGGCCCCCCCAGACCTCCAACGTACGCTCGCAGCACGGGGTTTCCGGGGCCCCCAGACATCTGTCGGGAACTGTCATCTATACATGAACGCAAGAACATCTCCGGGTAACAATTTTCAGAGTTTCAAAAAGTTTTTTGCCGGGAAAAAAGTGAGTGCGATGTGGGGGGGCTTACGGAAAATGGTTACATCCAATGATTTTTAAAAAGTGGAAAATAAATAGACAGTAA
Source organism: Sweltsa coloradensis (assembly GCA_024449915.1). Classification (NCBI taxonomy): domain Eukaryota; kingdom Metazoa; phylum Arthropoda; class Insecta; order Plecoptera; family Chloroperlidae; genus Sweltsa; species Sweltsa coloradensis. The sequence goes on from JAMZAV010010513.1 coordinate 9,017, forward strand.
AACAATTTTTACCCTAGAAACGATCGGGCATGGAAACCCAAAGTCAAAGGGAGGTGGGTTCTTATAGCCCAAACACTGAACTGCCCTCCGTGCGGCGCGAAAAATTTTGAAACCGGGTGAATTTGAAAATTTTCTGGGGGGTAAAAAAGGACACAAAACCCTCAGCACAGTCTCTACATTGGATGTTCTATCTCCCTAAAAACCCACAACAATTTTATTGAGAAGCCCCGGGCCAACCCTCCCCGGGCCCCTTTTAATCCCACCTCGGCGTACAAATTTTCGTTATACTCTGTGGGGACTTTAACCCGCCCGGTTTTACGTTTGGGAAAACTTGCGGAAAAACCCCCACCATCACGGGGCTTATTCCGGTATGTACTAACCCGAGAAACAACCCCATTTTTCCCAAAAGTTTTCTGTGAAACGCAACTTTTTTCAAAAAAAATTCCCTTTTTCCAAACCGGGAACAATTATTTCTTGGACCTTGTATTTTTAAACAATGCCCCAAATTCACGTGAAACCCGTCCCAAACCGGGGCCCTTCCCGCAGTTGATTCCCGCCCCTCCCCATTCATCCAAAAATTTCCCATTTAACCCAACAATCATAAGTCAACCAAAACCCCCAAAAATTTTTAATTGGATAAAAGTAAATCTACCCGAATTTAAAAACCAAAATTGTAAAACTTTTTTTGGAGGGAGGATTTAAAAAAGCCCGGACGTAAACACGATGTGTTTACATTTTTTACAGCTTCTCAATGGGGTAATTAAAAACACTGTAAACCCACTATTAAAAATTTAATTTATCCAAATACAAATACAAAAGTTAAATAGTTACCGTCTCGGTTGGGGCTAGTTTACTAAGGCTTTCCCCCCGGGAAAAATGGGAGACTCGGTTTTAACCCCGGGGACTCAAGACTCTAGCGGAGCATCCCTGTAGAAAATGTAAATTCCAAAATACTTTTTTTACACTAGGTTGGGAATTTTCCCGGGATGAAAATTTTTCGAAAAAGGGTTAAATTTAAAATTTGCGGGCCCCGTATTTGCTGTTAAAAATAATACTTGAATAAAAAACCGGGCCAAATAAAAAATCCGCTTGTCCCGCACCAAATTGGAAAATTTTCTCCGTTTAAATTCCTTGCGCAAAAACCAAAAATTTCCAAAAAGTGGGGTTTTGGGAGAGATTACTTTTCAATTTCCTGTTTTTACCCTGTACTTTGACCGAGTCCCAAAACTTCCTTGTTCGCGTATAGTGTGATAGGCTATCATAACCGGGTTTTAAACTTTTATGCGCAAAACAAAAAAAACAAAGGGTTTTTTTCTCAAACTTCTGCCCTTTCTCGGGGATCGCATCCTGGTTGGACGCAAGGTTCAAGTCGCTCCAGATCTCTGACCTGTGCGGCGAGGTAGTATAGCCTTAAGGTGAAGTGGATGTAACAAACCATCTAGAAGAGGACTTTTTCGGTGACGTAAACGAACCAACAGGCGTGTTTTTTTAAAAAATTGTTTTATGATGCAATCTGGCTGTCTCGAGATATTCGCGACTGCCCCACGAAATCCAACGTATAAAAATAACGAAAAAGCCCTGCCACAGTCGCCAAAAAAGAAAAAAATACCATTGGAAGATGAAAAACGAGTGCCCTTAAAAAGGAATAAAAAACTTAAGGAACTGAAGCATTTGTAAATGGTAGGTGATTGCATCCATATCCATATGTAAAAATTGAAACAGTAATAAATAAATATTAATAAATGACTATGGAATCAAATGAAATAATAATATTATTTTATTTCATTTGCTCTAGATTTTATCATTAGTGGGTGCTGTGGACTGCACAGACATAGCAATTGTGAGACCAGCAGTTCACGAAGAGCATTTACATTCATCGTAAAAGCTACCATTTGATAAATGTACAATCTGTAAGTGGGCTTTAAGCATCTAGTGACTTGAATATCCAAACTAAAGAAAAGCAAGCCTGCAATTATTGACTGTATTTTTTAAATTTATTTATTATATTTGAATGATCATGTATCATCATCATGTAGAAAAAGCCAAGATGGCGCCCGTTAAAGACGCACGTATTTTACGCTCCTCAAACAAATCAGTTTTTTCATAGCTCTTCTCGGATTTTTAGTTCTGGCAGTGGGTACTTACAAGATTTTTATAGCAAGTGACAAGTGTAATAGTTTAAGTTTTAATAATTCTCTACTTCTGTATTCAAAACGGTGCTTTTACTTCTCTGCATACTCACCCGCCGGTCTCGCGTCGTCTTCCGTGGCAGCCAAGAACACAAAACCACCCCCGTCAACAGTCAACAGACCCGGTCGCAGGGTTCGCAACCAACCCTCGCTCGTGTTTCAAGCTCTGTGCCTCTTGCAAATTGCCGGCGATATCCAAGTCGACCCTGGCCCCGAGACCTCCAACGTACGCTCGCAGCACGTGGATCCGGGCCCCCAGGCGTCTGATCGGGATCTGTCACTCTACTACATGAACGCAAGAAGCATCTCCGGAGGTAACAAGTTGCAGAGTTTCAATACGTTCTTTGCCGACAACAGTGAGTGCGATGTGGTGTGCATTACGGAAACATGGTTACATCCAAATGATTTTGACAGTGAAGTACTAGACAGTAATCAAGTAATCAATATGTCACCCATAGAAACGATCGGTCACTGGAACAAAAGTCAAAGGGGGGTGGGGTTCTTATAGCCGTAAACACTGAACTGTCATCCGTGTGTCGTACCTGGACTGGGGGGTCAAGTCGTATAGCTACAAGGGGTGGGGCCTGGAGGCCGGGGAGTGTGGGTTGACCATGCAAATGCAAGGCTTCAAGGACTGGGTATTCGGATGAAGAGTGAAAGGAAATAATGGAGACTGGTCATACAACTGGACAAATCTGTTTGCTACATGTAAGTGTAACTACAACAAACTGGCATTGCGTTTTATGTGTGGCTCGTTGGTCTTGTTATTAGCGTATCTGCTTCCAATGCAGAAGGTCCAGGATTCGATTCCCGTCAAAGTCAGAAGTTCTGATTTGGACTTAAGTCTATCAGATCTTGTCTTAGGAGTTTGTAAACGGTGACTTTGGAGCCGTCCTAGCAACGAAACACATAGTAAATTCAGAATTGTTCTGAATCGGCCTTGTTGATTTTGGCGTTGATTCGCGGGTGTTCGCACTGTCCATACCACTGATTGCTACATTTCCTATTAAAAATATCGATCTTTGGTTGGTTATCGCTAACTCGTCGATTGCGTCGGGGTCTACAGGGTTGGCTTGGTCGCTTTGATTTACTGTCCCCCACTGAAAATCAGTTATATAACTGAGTGGGTAGACTCTAAATACAATTTATTTATTTTTATTTATTTATTTATTGTCATCGATGAAATGGTGTATCTAAATTTCTAATTACAAAATAAGTCATCTTTTCAAAAATTTAAAACAAAAACAAGGACACATAGTCAAACTTAATGTGTACTTGAGCCCTAGTAGGCCCCGTTAACCAAGATTGAGATTCTCTAATGGACAGACAGTAATCGAGAACTCTCTTGATACAGACTCGACTGTACTGCTTATCTCCACGACGATGCCCCGGTATTAGTATTAGTAGTTTTAGGGCGCTTCAACGGCAAAGATTATTTGCGCCTCCAAGTTATTTAGTTGACTATGTATGAATGTAAAAAAACGGTTAATAAGGTTTACACGTGTTTTTCAAATCATTGTCATGAAAAGAATTGCCAAGGTCGATATATTTGTAGACAGACAAATTAGGAAAAGGTATACGTGCTAAAGTAGTCATATGTATAAAATGCCAAATTACCAAATCATAATCAGGAAAACATTGCCAACGTCGTCACAATGAATAGCAAGTCAACATGCTTCGTGGATATTTTTTATATGAACTGTCATAGTTTGAGGGTTGTAAGGGCTGGACAAGTGGTGACCATGATGTGCCAGGAGCAATCAGTGGCTGCCACTTTAACAAGCCTGGCACCTTTGCGGAGTGGTTAACGACCGTTGACGTGACCTTGTCATGACCTAGACAACGCCCCCTTTGGTGTACGTGATGACAAAAACCGGCCTAGACATGGCTGATTTCGTCTTGACATTAAATATTTTTACTTACGTACATTAACATCGCTCGTCGCCATATGTTGTGTTTTACTACTGGAATCTAATAGTATGTAAAATATTAGAGACTGGTACACTGAGATTCGTTCATTGATGTTTATAGTTAGGCGGGTTAAAGCCGATATTGAGACCAATTCGGGGTTTTGTGATAGAAGCATGAAATTTTGACCATATACTCAAAAAAAATAGCCGAGTTCAAAAAGAAAAGGAGGCCAAAAGATTTCCAAACCGTTTGGCCTCTAGGGGTGTCCAAAGTGAGAGCACATATATTTAAAAAAAACTGACACAAACGTCATACATTTGATAAAAAATCGTCAATTATTTGTTAGGAAAATACTTTTTAGATCATTATAAATATATGTGCTGTTGCAATTATTAATAGATTTGATACATTATTGACCTTATTATCAGGACACTGATTACAATAAATATGCGGATATTGATCAAAACCAGCCTTGCGACTACTTTTTTCATTGAGAAATAAATGGCGAATTCTAATTTTGATCATGCTATGAACTTTTATTAATGGCATGTTAAGTTTGACCTTTGACCTCCATTATAGTTTTCATGTTTCATTCAGGCAGGTATTTTTAACTAATTGATCTTTGGAAGCATAACATAATGTAAACACCACGCTCTTCAACAGTGAGCCTATTTATTGTTCTTTTCCTACGTAACGTGATAAAGAGTACTAACATGGCTGACTCTTGACCCTAGACCTGATTACAGTTTATTACTGGATATCTACCTTAACCTGGCTTGTGACCATTCATTTAATAGGTAATCGGGTGAGGATTCCATTGGCTATGATTGTAATTTATATTTATGCTCAAAATGTGATTTGATTTAAAAAATGAATCGATGAATGAATTGAATCATGCCATTCAGTGAGTAACTGTCAGAATGTGCCCGAAGGAACACCCCATATAATTCTTGGAAAGCAATTAAATGATTTACCTTACTGTACACAATTGAAAAACAAATTGTAAAGATTTGTGTTTCGTGATGTGGAATCTCTATTTGACAATATTTTAGTCTTAAGCCAGACTGAAAGAAATGGAATATGGCACTGGCAGGTTTGATCTCTTCGGTCGATGGTCAGTATGGGTTTACGGGAACTCGCACACCCCTTGGGCCACTACTTCTTGGAAAGCAATGCAATGCCTTTCCATAGAATAAGAAATAGTTTATAATGTAGCATCGAGATTCTTTATTTGGTATTTCTGTATGACCATGTTTTAGTGAAGGATTACATTTTGAGGAGAGAAGACGTACTTTTGTAACAGGTGAACGTTTTGTTGTTAGTGTAGCTATACCACCATGGGTGTGTTCTCATTCGTATCTTGCTGGTTAAATGAGTTGTGGATAGCGTGTGTACGTGAGCAAATTTACAATAATTACATGTTTGTGATTAACAAACAATTCTTAATGTCGCAATGAGTGCTAATATCCTTGCAAGCACTTTATGGTTTAGTGTTGTTTGTGGCAAATCAACACAAAGGAAATATTGTAAACGCCGGAAAGAGGTAAGAAAGTCACAGCCGAAGTAAGTTATAAATCTTTATCTGATATAATAGACGGGACGTTTTCCTATTTCATTAAATACAAGCAGATTAGATGATGGTAGTGGCATTGAACATACTTTACTAAAGAACAATGCCAAATGGCACAAATCTTGTCTTCTAGAATTCAATAACAAGTGATTGAAACGAACGAAATGTGCCTCAGTTCAAATACTGGTCTATTGTAATGCGTTTGGAACTTCTTTTATTCGGATTCATCCACTCAATTCGAAAAGGCAATTTCAAGATTAACAAGGAGATGCTAGTACAAATTGTGCTTTGGTGTTTTGCTCCCAACAGAATCAATTATTCAAGATGGCTTACTTTTCACCTACGTGATATGCTTCTTCTCGAAGAAACTAGCCGTGATGTGTTCGATGAATTTGATAAGGGAAATTTCGTCGTTAGAAAAACTAAAAACCCCTTCTCAGCTATAGGAATTGATCATGCTCTCGAACAAACGAACGCACCATAAAAGGAGACGGAGGTGCAATTGGCATTCTGCAATCTCCAGACGCTCTTCGTAAGATGGATGATTGTTGGTCCAGAAATAGCGAAGATTGTAACCGATTTCGAAAGCAAGGTAGAAAATAGATTATCACCATCATGAACAGAACAAAAGTTTTCAACAAAACTTTGCATCTGATGTTGTAAACTTACCTAATTCATTCGATGCCTTTGGAAACCCCTTTAAAGAAACAAGCACTGACCAGTATCGGCTTCATACAAAAGAAATCATGTCTGAGGAAACTAAAAGAACTATTGTCAACATCGAGAAGTTAGGTGAAGAAAAAATGCATGATTTCTTCAATGAACGCCTAAATTCTCAAGCTAAAAACGTGTCCGACGTAATTAAAAAGAATAAACTCTTTCTCTTCGGAACTGCTCCTAGTAAAAAAAAAAGCAACAGCTACAAATTAAGACCTTGAAAAGTGACTATGCACTCACTGTTTTCACGCTTTTACATAGGTTGTCAAATGAGGAATGGAGATCTGGACAAATTCTTACAACCAAAATAACCCATGCCCTCCATCGATTTCGCAAGATAGCTTCTTTAGAACCGGCAAGAAATTGGACATCCCTTGTTGTCTTGAAGATCCTGATTACACAAGCAAATCCATTTTACATGTCGATGCCATCTGTTTGATGGTGCTTCAATTGTGCACATGTGAACGCAATGCCATTATTTTTAGCATTTACACTTGTTCATCGTTTTCTGGTAAAGGAAAGAAGTCTCTAAGGAAAGTATGGAATCTCCTTCCGGAAATAACACCTATTTTAACAGTCTTTCTTCCACAATAAATGAGATCGACGAACAAAGTTACGAATTACTCGAAAAGTTCACAGTGATGATGTACGACAGAACAAGTACATTTCTCTCTGTAAACGCGTCGTCGTTAAGAGCTGTTCACTCAGAAGAGTAAAACAATGGAATCGCTACCACCTACCCAAGACGCATTGATACACCATATTCTGCGCTCAACACTTCAAGCTGGACGCATATGGGGCTCGGCACACATCGCTATGCAACAACTTCCAGATCCATAAAATTGGGGGTGGATTAAAGGACCTTAGGGAACTTGGGAACCGAAATGGACTTCACTGCCAGACGCAATGTCTTCCTGTGAAGAATTTCAAGTGTGCAAGTGCAAGAACGATTGCAATGAGGAGATATGTTCATGCTATGCCACTGGACAACCCTGTTGTGCATCTTGCAAGGGCAGATGAGAATGCAGTTTGAAAGGTAATCTACTAGCAAATTTAAAATATTATCAATCAATTATTATTATTATTATTATCAATTATATCAAGTCAATCTTGTGAATTTCGCTGATGTGACCTTTAACATGCAATAATGAGAAAGCATTGTGACCAACGTATTAATAATTAAATACTAATTGATATTTGTACAAAAATTAATAAATGCATCGTTATACTTATACATTGCATGTGCACTGTACATAACACTAATTACAGTACAGTATTGCAGTGTGATTTTGATGATGAAATTAACTCCCGCAAAATGATATGTGGCTTTTATAAAATGTATGTTTCCATATATTATAAGGTTAAAGGTCAACCTTTTGTTTAATACAGTTATTGTTACTCAAAAAACAATGTTAACTTGCTTTCTCTGTGTTTATTTTCTATCAAACGAGTAGTCACAAGCTTAGATTTGATTAATATACAATATTAATATAATTCACGTCAAAGGTCACTCATTGACCGAATTAAATTAACACATAGTCGTAAAAGCAGAGGAAACATGATTTTTTCATGACATGATTTTTTTTATGATTCAATCATCTATCAAACGAGTAGTTACAAGCCTATATTTGATTAATATATCGCGTTTTTTTTTAAATTCGGGTCAAAGGTCAATTATGTTAATATACTGTATTTCAAAGTTTAAAAAATCATTTTATTAATGTTAGAAAACATTATTATACATAATTCATTCCATATTTTTGGTAAAATGTAGACTAAAGCGTGTTTTTTGTTGTATTTAAAATTATTCATACTCGAACTTTGGATACCCCTAGATGCCAAACGGAGTCGATTTCTTCTGGCCTCCTTTTCTTTTTGAACTCAGTTAATTTTTCTGTACATATGAGCAAAATTTCATGCTTCTATCACAAAACCCCGAATCGTTCATCTAATCCGCTCCACTATTACTGAGACTGGTTCATGGAGCGTACGTTCCCTGCGAGACCACATTGACAACTGGCCCCGGCCTCTCGACGAGCCAGGGTTGCTACACACGATCGATATATCGATTAGTCGAAAGCAGCACATACAATCGACTTAGGCCTACAATACAACAGTGATGTAATTCTCTGTTTTGTGAGGGAAAGACATGGCGTCTCAGCGAGGGTTTGCAAAGTCAAAAAGAGGGCTGAATGATTCAGACTTGTCGCATTTATTTAATGAGGGAAGTGACTTCGATATTGAGGACGGAGAGTTCGACACTTTGTCTTCCAGTTGTCAAGAATGTAATGACAGTGACCATATGATGAGTGAAGTGAACGAAGACGACTATGACGGCGTCGATCCACACGCAATCTTTCCTGGTAAGCAAGGACCAATTATATTTGTTTGTTATGACAGACATGAACTAAATACAACTCGTAACCAATAAATATGTGTGATTATAAAATATTAATATTTGTTATAGAAAGAATTGGGGTTTATATGACAGCAAGTGCTGTACCTGGGCCTAGCCCTACGCCCACGCCCACTTTTGGTCATGAACCGACAGACGATGTGACCGAACTAGACGTAGGCCTACCTCACTCGGTAAGTCCGAACCAAAACTTAAGTGGATCAGATGATTTCGAATTAGGCCTAGGCGTTGACCCACCTTCAATTAGATTCACGCCTAGTCCTAGGCCTACACCCATCTATGAGAGTGACAACTTATTCGGGTCAACTGATGATTCTCTAGCCGACTCCAATGTTCCATTAGCCTACAGATTGCGGAAGAAATCCTGTAGGAGTGGGGGCGATTGGTAGTCCTAGGCCTGTTCATCGCAGACGTGTTCCGAACTCTGACACTGATTCAGATGAAGAGGCCGCACTAGTACCCCCTAGGCGTAGGCACCGTAATGCTCCACCAGCACTGATCCCCGTAAATTTGCGGACGAGAGTTCGGCCGCCCGTAGCTCCCGAGGCTGGACTCCCATTTACGGCACGTGATATAGGGCCTAGGAATGTGTCACCTCAACACTCCCCTCCAATAGCACATTTCAATGCATATTTTACGTTTCAAATACTTACTGTTATTGATGATGATTGATTGAATATTGCTTAACGTCTCATATTTATGCACTTTGGCTAATCGAGACGATGAGTGGTGATAGATGAGGATGAAGTATGAACAGAAGAGAGGAGGGGAAACCCGGTACCAGCACGTAGCCTACTCCTTTCGAAAAGTACCAAGGGGACCAACGGCTTAACGTCCCATCCGACAGGACGGTGTAACTTTGACAGTCATATAGGTTCCTCCACTAACCCGGACTGCAAAGGCAAACGTCAAGGAGAACGAAGCCGTTACACTAGCTTTCGAACCCTCCATCTGCTCTAACCAGCGGTATACGCGAGTTTCAGGCCAGAGCGGTCACCCACTCTACCCATGACCACGCCCGATTCTGCTTAACTTCGGTGTTCGAGTGGGAACCGGTTAAACGAGCTCCGCTTAACCGCTGGCTCTTACTGTTATTGTTGTAGTCAGAGAAACAAATGCATATGCTACGAATCACTTGAATGCTATGCAAGCCTGGATACATCCTGCAATATTGCTGAACGTTTCAACAAACGATCTAAGGAGAGTCCAGGGAGGCAGGTACAGAGGAGAAATGAGGAGATGTAAGGGAATATATCATATTGTAATATTTAGACAGAAATCCAATAAATGTGTTTATTGCATTTCTTTACCAAAATTTCCAATACAATCAACCTTATTATCATTGCTCTTACTCCCAGCCATATTTCAAGCAGTCTATGGCTTTAAGCAAATTGATTGATTGGATATTGCTTAACGTTTCATATTTATGCAACTTGGCTAATCGAGACAAAAGGGAGGGAAGTAAGGGATGACGCGGGGGGACAGGGGGTGGACAGGCCTGTGCTGGTCAGAACCAGCCACAAGCATATGGGGAGGGCAGGGGTTCTCCACGTCGTGGTCGTCTCCGTCTGTGTCATCATCCGTCCGTGTTGTCATTGTCGTCGCCGTCGGGGAGGTAGTCAAAGGGAAGGGGAAAGTTCCCCGACGACGACCCAGAGCTCGCCATTAGTTTCAGGGAGAAAAACTCCCCTAATCACGGGCCTAACCACGAGAAGGTTGCGAGTTGGAATTTGATGGCCCCTTTAAGCAAAGTCATATATATTTATAATTGACCATTAATCCGCTCGATAAAATATAAATATTATTAGTATTAGTAATTTTAGGGCGCTTCAACGGCAAAGATTATTCGCGCAAAATATAAAGAAAAATGGTTGTCACAGAAAGGAACTTTTTAGGAACTCAGTTCCTTTTGTTTTAGAAGAACTTGGAAATGGAAAGTTTCTTTTTTCTTATGAGAATCTGGAACTGGAACTAGGTACATTTTTTTAGGGCCTTACCCAACACTGGTGAAAAATATATGAGAAATGAACAGGTAGGTCTGGGCTTAGGGGATGGCCCCATATCCCGGTAGGCGCAAAAGTAATTCCACAAGGTGCAGCACATCGACCTGTGGCAGGCCTTCCACAAAAAAGACATGTCACATGGAAACGTAGCAGTTCACTTTTGACAGCTGACGAGTCGTCTTACACTGAACACCATGACTTGACCGATTCTTTGAAACTGCAAACACCATATCAATTCTTCAAATATTTCTTCCCTGACCAACTCATGGAACAAATTGTTGGGGAAAGTAATTTGTACAGCACCCAACACAAACCCGAAAAACCCCACATCATAACCAAAGAGGACCTTCAAAAGTTTATTAGTGCAGCGTCAATGGTCGTATATCATGTTCCCGTGCAACGTTTTGGTAAGAATATAGCACCATGTCGTTATGTTCCGGAGGCCTCACAGAATATGAATCGCTTTGGTGCTAGAGCTCCACCCGCGACTGGGGGGAGGGAACGCCGCCACCAAGTTTATCACGCTCGGGAATACAAAACGCCCAATAACAGCCAAACAGTTGATCGGAAAACAAAAAATCAAGCGGCAAATCAAACGGTGTAATGTATCAAATATGTATCTTTGATGCTAAGATATAAGCATTATGGAATGAACCGCCATCAAGGAAAAGGCCTACGGCCTAATCAATAGCAAGTAACCTTTACCTAACATTATTAAGTCAATACTATGTCAATTATTAATTGTTTAATGACATACATTTTAAAGACTTACAGAAAGGGGTGTGAAGCACATATTAAAGTAAATGCCACTTGTTTATCTGGTGAACTAGTAATTGCTAAACTTAAAGAAGTGCACAACCATGAAACGGGACCAGAAAGTGTTAAACTTTATCCTCCACAAAGATCTATACATAGTGCATTATTAGAGCATGCAGAGAAGCTAATAACATACCAAATGCCACCGGCAATTCTGCAGCAACAAATAGTTACTGACTCCAAAAAATATGTAACAGTCAAAGATTGCTGTCTGTTTACATTCATAATAGAAAAATAATACACATTTTTCAATCATGGCGGCCATTTTGAATCGTAAGGCACATTTTTCATGGCTCCCCCACTGTAAACCATTTTTAACATCAGAAGAATATTTTTGCCAAGTGGCACCTTCTGAACATTATTTGACTTCTGTTAACTTTCAGTTTCAAAATTGGAAAATAATTTGCATTTTCAATCATAGTGGCCATTTTGAATCAGAAGGGACATTCTTCTTGGCTCCTTCACTGTAAACCATTTAAAACATATAAAGACAATTCTTTTTCACTATCGTCATATTTTGCCTTCTTTTTGCATTCAAAATAGGTAAATAATAATATACCCTATTCATGGCCGCCATTTTGAATCCTAAGGAACATTTTTCGTGGCTCCCATTCTGGCGAGAAGCTATCGGCAGATAGTGAAGTGGTTGTAACTTACAAAGAAGAATTTCAAGAGAGATTTTTAATCGAAAATAACATAGGCCCTGATCAGGTATCCAACTGTGATGAGACGGGTCTCTATTTCAAAATGCTTTCAACAAAAACATTAGCATCTCAATTGGTAGCAACTGCGCCAGGGTTCAAAAAGAGTAAAGAGCGAGTGACTTTGTTAGCTTGCAGTAAGTTATGCCTCTGGGTCGCATGAATTGGCAAAAGGTCAAAAGGTGCGGGTCGGCGAGGTCATATCAATGTTGCATGGTAAGTGCATTGAAATATTTCAAAACCATATTGATGACATAAGCACATGAACTCCAAGATGTGTTTTATTAGATTATCCTCTATAGTAATTTAAACCAGTTTTATAAATTAAATTTAAAAACACTAAACAACAAAAAACAGCACAGAACCCAGCACCACTATAGTGTGTCAAGCCTCTAATCTCGCACTGAACAGAAGCTAACACCGACCAAACATAAACTGCACAACCTGTACGGACGGAATAAAATACAGAACAACACTGAGATCACACAACGCTTTACTGAGTAGCAACAAAACCTTTCAGTCTCGACAGAACATACATTCTCTTTAAAGTCGGTATATCAACTTGGAAAAACTTTTAATATGTTAAAGGTGTTGATGTTTTAGAACGTTGGTTAAAAGGGAAAAAATCCCAAAAAATTCCGCTACGCTCGGCAGCGTTTTTAGTGGTATTCCGGCCGAACGTGGACTGACGTCATTGTACGCCCGGCTCGCTGGCTGACTTGAGCTTTGTATGCGCGCTCGGTCCCCCGCCCCGCATAAAGAGATAACATTGCAGTATAGTTTCATCATTCAACAGTGCGGTGAAGAATGTGCATCAGCTGAAGTAATAGTGTAATAATATCGATGCTATATATAATGGTGTATGTTAGTCTAAATATAGAATGGTGATCAGTGCATGTGAATAAATGTATAATAGAATAAATCCAGTAATAGGTTTCAAC
>JAMZAV010010514.1:0-21108 GCA_024449915.1 Sweltsa coloradensis
GCGATGCTCAAGGAGCAAGGCCTGGAGCGAGTCCCGATCATTGTAGAGAATGTTGTCGCGACGGCGTCCAATATGAACACGGGAACCATCTTCTGGTCGGACATGAAGCTGAAGAAGATCGCTCGGCTGGACCGGGGCAGCGAGCCCAAGGACATCATCTCCACTGGTGAGTACAGGGAGCTCCGCACCTGGTTTAGAATCGATCCACTTCTCACTTATTAGGAGACTAAACATTTGCTGAGCCAAATGTGAAATGCATAAGCCTACAATACATAACACCAAACCTTCTTCTTTCTTCTTCTCTTATGCCTACATTGACATATCTATGTCATCATTAGGGCTCCATGAAATAAGCATTTTTTTCTGTGTCATGATTTTTCTCAAATATTAGCATTAATTAGCATTATTTTACAAATGGTCATAAAAACGTATCTTTTGATAGAATTGCCACAATAAACACCTTATTTTCCTCCAAAGTATTTGCCAAAATGCCTCAAATTTTCAAAAAATGGGATTTTCTATTTTTTACATGAAATTAGCCCAAATAACTCATTTTTTACGCAAATTATCGTATTTACACGCATTTAAGCTCTAAAATAAAAGCTAAATAATATAATATAAATATAATAATAATATTATAATAAATAAAATAAGCTATATGCTTTAAAATTCTAGTGGTTAAAATAAGGGTGAGACCATTACTCGATGGCGGCCTGTAGGCTGCAGCCTATGATGATGAAATACAGTAGTATGCATAATGGGCCAATGGCTATGTTACTTGCGTTGGAGAAGAGTTAACCTCAGGTTGAGAAAGAAGAGAGAACATAAAACACAAACATGGCCAGAAGGGCAGGATGGACAGTTGAAAGCTAATTATACGTGAGGTGAGTGCGTAATGGACTAGCAGATTCTGAAAATGTAAAATGACGTCATCTTCCTTGTTACAGGGCTGGACCTGGTGGAAGGGCTGGCATACGATTGGATTGGGGGCAACCTCTATTGGTTGGACTCGCGGCTGAACACCATAGAAGTATCGCGGGAGAACGGGTCACATCGGATGGTGTTGCTGAAAGAGAACATCACTCAGCCGCGCGGGATGTCGGTGGATCCCAGTCCTGGGTTAGTTTGTGTGCAACATTCCCAATTCCAAGTAGTATAGCGAGTGCTCAATTTCTATTTAAAGGGAGAATAATTGCATTTAAATACCAAACAGAATCCAATCAAATGTAGTTTTGGCTTATCAATGAAATAAAGAGCAGTATTGTGAGGTTAAACAATGCCATCGGATTTACTATCACTATCAGTCAACGTATGGTGTCCAAAATAGATAACATAACATAGCTAGCCAGTAGAGTAGGCCTTTTCCACACTTTGTTAATAATATAATACGGGTATGTAGAGTAGCGACTAGGACTAACAGTGTTGGCTCAAGCATTGTGTGTTTCGAATGTTGTTGAGACCAGCAGTCCTGACTAAACCTTTTTCCACGTTTTTCTCAGTCTTGAGTCCTCATAACAGCCCTCCGACATTCCTTTCCCAACTACCCTAAACCCTACCTGAAATTTACAATTCCATGATTCTTCTCGCAATCTCTTTCTATCCATCCTTTTGCCAAAATAATTTTAAATAATCATTCAAACATTCATAGGCCTACTTGTTTCAAAAAGTAGCAAAGTGTTTTAGCATAAATAGGCCTACCGGTATTCTGAACAATGACAATGTTGTTTTCAGAGCACGCTGGTTGTTCTGGACTGATTGGGTGAAAACCCTCGAATCGAGCGCGTAGGAATGGACGGAACGAATCGATCAATCATCATCAACACGAAGATATACTGGCCCAACGGCCTCACTCTCGACGTAGCCAATCAGCGCGTTTACTTTGCCGACTCGAAGCTCGACTTCATTGACTTCTGCTACTACAACGGCACAGGCAGACAACAGGTGCTGGCAGGGAGCCACTACCTGCTGCACCCTCACTCGCTCACACTCTTTGAAGGTCAGTTGAATTTCAGCACTAGAGAGATACACTCAGGGTTTGAAATAAGCCAGGGAAATGAAATCAGGCTTGGTAAACTAAGGGGAAATGAACAAAAATTGCTAGTATGACAGCTAAATAAAGTTCTGCTGTGTCAAGTGTTGCCTCAAAGCAGCAGTGTGAAAATGGATATAATGTATGGCAGTATGGGTGAGGCAAAGGGGTGGAGAATTCTGTATTTTAAAATATATTTTTTGTAGACCCTAGCCTTTGTATAGGCCTACTGGAAATACAAATTAAAAATAAATAAATAGTACTGGGTCGGCCCTAGGCTTAGGCCTACTAAATTGTTACTCACTAACTTGATTGAATTGCTATTCATGGTAATAATGATATACAGTACATAAATTTATTAAGAGATGTAGGCCTACGCCTACCACAAAGCAATAATGGTCCGAAAAATGTATTGATATGATATGATATTTATTGGTATTGTCATTGATATGTACATAACTCATGTAGATAATTAGACCCAATTAAAAACAAGATATACATATTATTAAATGCATTTTTACGTAACATTAAAATAATATAAAAGTTGCACTTGCAAGTCAGTTACACATAATGGTTTGTCACCCATATTACATGCTTTCTACATAATGAATATTTACAATGTGCAAATGCTGTAGTAAGAATATTTACCAGGGAAAGGTGGGGAAAGGGCTATAGTTTTTGTGCATAATGAGAATACAGTACTTGGCCCTAGGCCTACCAATCAAATTGTTGTATTCCATACCGGTACTTTCAATCTCGGCCCGTCTTATAGACTCGACATCTAGTTGTAGACGTTGTGGTAGTGACATCTGTTACTGTTAGAGAACCATGAACTAGTATAGTAGATTTGTTCTGAATGCTCTGTGTCAAATAATAGGTGATGTTATGTTGAACAGACACAATGTATTGGACTGACCGCCAACTGAACCGAGTCCTCTCGGCCAACAAGTTCCGAGGCAAGAATCAGACGGTCGTGTCACATCTCATCTCTCAACCGCTGAGCATCCACGTCCACCATCCGTCGCTGCAGCCCAAGTCCCCCAACCCGTGCGACAAGGCACCCTGCATGCAGCTCTGCCTGCTCTCTCCCTCGGCCACCACTGGCTACTCTTGCAAGTGTAAGCCAGGCTTCCGATTGCATCCAGATGGAAGGTGTACTGAAGGTATATGACGTTGATCATTATTCATTATAGGTAGAGGTAATGAGAAATGGTGATATAAAAACCCAAATTTCGTTTTAAAAAAACCAAATTTCGCGTTTTTCGCGATTTCAAAAAATTGTCAAAAACGTTACTAAAAAATAAAAAAAATCATTAAAAAAAATTTGTACGCACTGTTATTTTGGTATACTATTTTCGCGGAAACCGTGATACGCGCCGTTATTTTGGAGGTATATTTCCGTGAAGCCCGTGACCTCACGGTACCCGCCTACCGCGCGCGTAACATTCAGTCTGGACCGGCACCTCCACCAAAACTGGACCGGCACCTCCACATCACTTTACATTTTGCACACTAAAAGGTCCAATTTTGCGATTTAATTCGCGTTTTGACCAGTTTGATGTAATTTCGTTCGTTATTTCGCGCTATACACGAAATTTCGCGAAATTCGCGTTTTCAAAATGTGTTTTTTTTCCATCACTAATTAATGATGTAATTCGTCGACAATATTACATTTTAGGCAATAAAAAGGACATTTAAAAAATTCGCAAATTTCGTTATCACCATTTTTCACTACCTCTAATTATAGGTATTATTAATAACTACCGTACTTCCGGTATTTTATATTTTAGTTTGATTACAATAATATGCATTGCATTGCTCAATCAGAAAAATTTTGTCTAAGGTATAGTTAAGCAACTGTTAGCTAGACCGCTTGTGTGCGAAGTAGCATGTGAAAGTAAGTGATGCCTCATTCGATGAGACTTGTTCTTAGACTCATTGTAATATCTCTTCTCCAAACAGAGGAGCAGCCGTTCTTGATGGTGATGCGCGCCTCGCAGATCATCGATATCAGCCTCACCCCGGGAGACAAGACTTGTTCTTAAGACTCATTGTAATCTCTCTTCTCCAAACAGAGGAGCAGCCGTTCTTGATGGTGATGCGCGCCTCGCAGATCATCGACATCAGCCTCACCCCGGGAGACAAGACTTCCGGCTTCCTCACTCCCATAGTGGGCATCGAGGGCGGGGTGCAGCTGGAGTATGACCGCAAGTCCAGCCTCATCTTCTGGGTGGAGGGCAAGGAGGAGGACAGCGAGAACGTAAGATAAACACTCACGTCATAGTCTTCATTCATACCCATTCGTCCACATCTTCCTAGCTCTGTCATCTTGCATGTTGGTCTTCTGCAATTGTCTCCTTCTTTCTCTTCTTTGGCCAATGGACAGGCATGGACAGGAACTGTTTATTTAACATCTATTCTATATTCTATTCAATTATAGAAACTGATTTACAAGGACAAAAAATAAAACTTTTATTACCGGTACATAATTTTGGTTTAGATTGGAGAAGGGTTGACAGGTTGGGAAAGCATAGAGAACACACACAAAGCCCAGCCTGAAGGGCTGGGGGCGACAAAACTTTTCACCTGCTGATGACAACTGCAGCTAATTTAAAGTTGTTACCTTAATCCACGACGCGTTTCGTCCTTCTGGGACTCATCAGGCGGATGGTGGCCACTAAAAATCAGCTAACTACATGCAAACAAAACTCACAACACATAACCAAACCTGTGGTAGGGCCATGCAAGAAGTAAATTCTGCAAGCATGTTGTCATCATCAGCAAGGTTACTTCACACACCATTCATACTGGGGCACACCGTCAGTACAGACAGTAAGGGGCTTCCCTCCCAACTCTGGTGCTCGGGAGACAAGAAATCCATGACTTACCCTGGATTCGAACCAGGACCCTTGGCAACAAGAGAAAAGCTGCCCCTCCTGCTGTTGCTGGGCAAGGGTGCCTCTTCATTCATACTAAGAGAAAAGATTAGAGATAGGAAGGGTGGAAAGTCGCAACACAGCACAACCAGTGAGGGGGCTTCCCTCCTAGACTCTGGTGCTTGGGCGACAAAGAACCGTGTCTTACCCTGGATTTGAACCAAGACCCATGGCAACGAGAGAGACTGCCCTACTAATTGTGACTGGGATTCGAAAACAAAAGGAAACAAGACTTCAAATTGCAAGCTCTTGGCTATAGCACAGGTACACTTGCTATATTAGCTCTTGGCTGCAGGTGAAGAGGTTGAAGGAAAAGACGAGTAGGGTCTAGCAGGTTCATCACCTGCTAGGGTTGGCTCTTGGGTTGGCTATTCCATGTGGGTTCTTCGTACACTCACGACTCCCTTGAGCACGCACACCTTGGGACGACCTTCCTCAGTTCTTGCACTAGTTCGACTCCCCATCCGTTCTTCGTGTCGCTGTCCAGTCGGTGCTGCCGTATTCCATTCCAAACCCCCTAGGTCGCTCTCGGCCAATCGGCGAACGTTCTCTCCTGCCTAGTCCCCCCACCGGTCCATTAGAGGCCCGTGTCTATGAGGTAATAGCTTCTAAAGTCCAACATCAGTCCGCTTAATTACATGGTGAAATCACTGACGACATCAGAACGCAGGTCAATGCTTGGTACAATCTCTGCCCGTGTTTATTGAGAAATAGCCCGAGTAAATGCTGAGACAGGGACTTAGGCAACTTCCTAGGTTGAACGATTCTCAGCCATTGACCTGGGTTGCTTCCGGCGTAATTGACGTCATGCATGATTGTGACATCTTCCCGGTTGAGTAGACACATGTGTTAGGGTCCTAACCCTAATACATGACAATATCGTATCAAAATATTGACTTTTTTGCCCAGCCCTAGCCCAAACTCATGGATGGTGCTGCATATCTTTAGGTGTGTGCATGCTGCAATGCTATTTTTTTGGTCGTTTAATGTAGCCTTGGCAGTTTAGACAGACTCCGAGTGAATGCGTCTCAATCTAAAATAAGTCTCAAATACCTTTAGACTAAAGAGGGTATGGACATGTCCATAACCCTACACTGGCCGACCTGTCCCATCATAGGGCAGGTCTGTACTACTGACTTCTCGGGGACCTTAGATAAGTTTTTATCCAAGGTCTTTGGATTAATTTTTGTATAAATGGCAGTGCTTATGCAAACAAGCAAACCTTAGTAAGCTGTGGAGCAATACTGTGTAGCATTACTATCAGCTGGAGAACTAGCCAATCAGTCAGCCGATCACATCAAAGATTTTATCACGGATCTAGAGCTATGGTCCTTCTAGATTTAGAACGAGGCGCATTCACTAGGGGCCTGTTAACTGCGTGCATTAAATGATCACAAAACTCACATTCATAAATCACCTAAAGATACGTGCGTAGCACCGTAGTATTACTCTTCCATTGCAACTGAACTGTGTACTTTTGAGAACTAAATCCAATGAACAATGTTTGAACACTATCCTTCATGTTTCAGTGTACCATCTACACCACACCACTGAACTGAGCACTTTTGAGAACTAAATCCAATGAACAATGTTCTAACCCTATCCTTCATGTTTCAGTGTACCATCTACACCACGCCATACGGCGGGGGCAACAAGACCGAGTTCCTCGGTGTTGGTGACTCTGGCATCGTGGGCGCTCCCTACACCATCGCGTTTGATTGGCTCGGTCGCAACCTTTTCAT
Organism: Sweltsa coloradensis; assembly: GCA_024449915.1. Classification (NCBI taxonomy): domain Eukaryota; kingdom Metazoa; phylum Arthropoda; class Insecta; order Plecoptera; family Chloroperlidae; genus Sweltsa; species Sweltsa coloradensis. Next base: position 6,708 of record JAMZAV010010514.1, read on the forward strand.
TGGCAACAAGCTCGCCTCAAACTTTGAGGCCGTCAAGGTCGATGGCAAGGTTAAGCACAGATCCATCATCCTAGCCAATAACGGGAACAAGACGTCGGTTGCTAAACCCAAGTCCATGTGTCTGGATCCCACGGAGGGGTGAGTCTTGTAATACTTAGCTGAAAGACTTCTGTATAATATTATGTTAGATTGGAGAAGGGTTGACAGGTTGGGAAAGCAAAGAGAACATAAATCCCAGCCTGAAGGGCTGGGGGCGACAAAACTTTTCACCTGCTGATGACAACTGCAGCTAATTTAAAGTTGTTACCTTAATCCACGACGCGTTTCGTCCTTCTGGGACTCATCAGGCAGATGGTGGCCACTAAAAATCAGCTAACTACATGCAAACAAAACTCACAACACATAACCAAACCTGTGGTAGGGCCACGCAAGAAGCAAATTCTGCATGCATGTTGTCATCATCAGCAAGGTTACTTCAAACACCATTCATACTGAGCCACACCGTCAGCACAACCAGTAAGGGGGCTTCCCTCCCAACTCTAGTGCTCGGGAGACAAAACATCCATGACTCACCCTGGATTCGAACCAGGACCCTTGGCAACAAGAGAAAAGCTGCCCCTTCTGTTGCTTGGCCAGGGTAAACATAATATTATGTTACTTAGTAGAGACAGAGCTCACAGGTTGGGAATAAATAGGCTAGAGAACCTGAAGGGCTGGGTAAGAAAACACATTTTTAGTTTTTTACCATCTGATGACTGCTGCAAATTTCAAATTATTACTCAATGAAAAAAGTATTTCGGCCTTCTGAGACTCATTAGGTGGATAATGGCTCCTAATAATTGGCTAACTACATACAAACAGAACTAACTAGGCTCTACATGCATGTAATGGAATGGACATCATGCTTAGTCTATGTATTTATTGTTGTCAGGAAACTGTACTGGATTGACGAAGGAGGTTCGGGAGTGCCGCCCAAGGTGGGCAAGGTCAACATGAACGGCTCGCAGCCAATAGTCTTACTGGAGGACATCGATCGCCCAGAAGCCATCACCATTGACTTGGAGACTAAGCTGCTTTACTTCAGTGGACAATACCCAAGCTTTGTGAGTAGATTCCTGCTGTTTCAATCATAAAGCTGGTCAATGGTTATATAGAGCTATGAAAAAATAGCATTTATATTCTGAATATTTAGCATTAATTTTTCCAAATGTAGAATTTTGTAGCATTAATTTTATTCTTTCCACAAAAACACAAAATGTGGGGAGTTTCTTGTATTTTTAATGGGGAATGAATTCAAATTATGCTTTATATGAACATTTCAATTCAATGTAGTCACTTTAAACATTAGAATACAATGCAAAACCAATTCTCAATTGATAAAGGTAAACCTTATTTTCAGTAAATTTAGCATTTTGTAGCTTTTTTAAGAATTTATACTCACTGATTTAGCATCAATAACCTAAAAGTAAAACACTAAATTTTCATGCCTCTAGTTATACATTATGTAACATTTCAACTATCAAAATAATTATTTCTTTCTATATTTAGATTTTGCATTGTATGGGAATACTGGTTACATTTTATTGCTATGCAGTACGCATCAAATACAATAATCTTTAGGAATATTCATTCATCATATTCATAATCATCCATTGCCGTTTCCCACATCTGGCAAAGTCCGCTTGGGTTTTGCAACCAAATTTTTCCACTTCTTTCTATCCTCCTATGTGCAATCATATCTCTTCCACATCCTCCCAGCTCTCTCCTCTTGCCTCTAAGTCTCCTGCTATGGTGTCTTTCCATCTCTTCCTTGCCCTCCCCCGTCTTCTTCTTCTCCTTCTTTAATCCACGTCAATATTTAATTATGTCCTTGTGTCTTTCAGATTAAAGTGATGGATGTGAATGGAGGGAATATCAGAACCCTACTTACAGAAAAGAACTACATCTCATTGCCCAGAGCTCTAGCTGTGCTGGACTCGAGGCTATACTACCTTGACCCGATGTATGACAAGATCGAACGAGCTGACCTGCCTGACGCTACTAATGTGAAAACCATCATTGACAACGAACCGGATCTCAAAACATTTACGATCTACAAGAAAAGACTAGGTAGACTAAGCGAGTACAATATTAAATTTACTTATTATTTATCTCTACTTCAGTGCAAATTGATGTATGAGGCTGGCCAACTATTTTTTCAATGTTTAATGCCCGTTCAAAATCAATCCAAATCTAACATATTATTTCACATTTTGGTGCCTGTGTAATGACCTCCAATTGTCACCCAAAAATATTCATACCTCAGGACTAGGAGGATTTCTATATAATGGATTTGCACATGTCTATTAGATATTTCCACATTCCAAATAAATGCCTCTTACATTAGCTTGTGAAATTACTTAACATTTTCTCTTCAATGGCATATTTATGGTCAGTTACAAAATACTAAGTGATGTTATAAATATTAAATACTATGTGCTCTGTTGCTCATTTATGACAGGTATTTTAAATTCTATGCAGGAAAGACCCAACAGCAATTATCTAAAAGAATTCATTACATGACGAAGCTTTAATGTTTTTGTTCATAAACATTCTAGCAATAGGAAACTTGCATTCTACTGTCTACGAGATAAGTTTGTTTCCGCAGTGCAGGTTACATGTTTACCTGTTTCTAGTGACCAATCACCCGTGCATGACCAACAACGGTGGCTGCGAGCACCTGTGCATCCCGTCCGACCACGCAACTCGCGTGTGCAGCTGTGCCATCGGCAACAGGAAGGAGAACGAAGTGAGCTGTTCAGCGTACAAGACGTTTGCCGTGGTGTCGCAACTGGACATCACACGCGGATACAGTCTCAAGGACGCCGCAGAAGCAATGGTACCCATTAGCGGACCAGGTACCACTTCACTATTTTTAGGGCCTAGGGATAGAGCTGTGCATAAATATAGGTCAAAACAATTTCAGTGCTTTAAGTGTAATGTAAATCTATGTATTCCGAGTAAACAAACACGGTTTCTTCATGTTTTAAAATTCATTCTACAAACTAAGATCATATAAAGTAGTAAAACCAGAACTTGTTCCAGCTCTCCAGGAATTCCAGTTAACTAAACCGTATACTATAGTAGAATAATAAATCTTTATTTGGACTCTGCAGCCAAGACTGTTGCCGTACAACATAGAATAATAAACAATTTACAGTTATGAATACATAAATTAATGTTAAAATTTGAAAATATAGTGTTAGGATAGGATCCAACAGCTTACCTTTGAAGTGTGATGGAAGCTGCCGAATTTTTAGAAGTTTTAAAGTTACAAAGATATATACAAAACACATAAAAACGAGACGTTTCGACACGAGGTCTTGATCACTCAGGAGAAAGATATATCCCAGCCGATTGGCATACTTCTATCAACATAACTTAAAATTTGAAAAGTGTATGTGGCTAGGAGGAAGTTTTATGTTTTAATTTATACATAAAGGATAAGTAAAAGGCTTAAAATTTTATTTCAATATACCGTCGTAACCTACTGTTTTAATAATCAGCATTTATAATTACAAAAAATCAGTTTACTGATTACTGATTAGTGATAAATAATTATACAAATGCAGTCAAACTTCAATAGGACTTTGTACACATGAAAACGTAAAATCAAAAATGATTTTAAAAATCAAAAGGAGTATTCTGTGTGTTGTTTATCTGCGATCAAAGTTAAAAAAAGTTTTGCCTGTTTTGTGGGACTACTTTTTAACTTGTATATAATTGGTTAAATGTGAGCTGCTTGTCTACTTTTACTTTTAGTGTAGGCCTACTACCTAATTTACTAATTTAGTAATGAGAAAAGCACCAAGCTTAAATGTATTGCGAAGTGTATGTGTGTTTTGAAGAGTGCCAGAACGCAAAGGGTTGGGAGCTAGAAATGATTATGCAAGCATCATATATATTTCTTAAGCACTCCTGTGTTGCCTCAACCGTCTGCGTGTATTGTTCAGGGCACCACATCTTGCACGTGGACGTTCACTTTGCGGAGAACTGGATCTACTGGGTAGAATTCAACCGAGGAGTCTGGAACGGAATCTTCCGTATCCGGCCAAACGGCACCGAACTTCAGCCGGTCATCAAGGACGGAATCGGGTCCAACGGAATTCGGGGACTTACCATCGATTGGATCGCAGGTGGGTTAACATACAATGGTGCTTTTCATGATTATGAGTGGGGATAGAGGAAAGACAATCAGTCTACCCTTCATCAAAAACATTCTGCTGCTTATGTGTACGGTTCCATTTATTTTGTATCAAATAAATGTTATATGTTATAAATGTTATACACTGGCCAACTGGCCAACAAGTGGATTTCTAATAAATAATAACCAAACAAACATAATTTATCAGTTTTAACCAAAACGGGAAATTTGGGGCCATTTTGACTTTGATTTTGGAAAACTCAAAATTGTTATTTCCGGGACATACGAGAAAATAAAAATATGCTTAACATTCTATTTTCAAATCCTCACACAAATCTAAAGCTCAAAATAGATTTTGTAAAACGATTTGGCATTAAAAAAATAAAAACAGTTCAAAATCATCCCCTAAATTTACTTTTTGGACGCCCCTGTACGCCGCATCCACCACTGGCCAACTGGCCAACAAGTGGATTTCTACTAACAAATGTTCACCCTAACATAATTTATCAGTTTTAACCAAAACGGGCAATTTGGGGCCATTTTGACTTTGATTTTGGAAAACTCAAAATTGTTATTTCCGGTACATACAAGAAAATAAAAATATGTATAAAATTTTATTTTTCATTCCTTAAACGAATCAAAAGTCAAAAATCGATTTTGTTCAACGGTTTGGCCCTAAAAAAATAAAAACAGTTACAAAAAACAGCACAATTGACCCTTTGGGCACCCCTGTACCCCGCACCCACCACTGGCCAACTGGCCAACAAGTGGATTTCTACTCCAAAATAACCACCCTAACATAATATATGGGTCTCCATTTCTCCGCAGGGGGGGGGGGGGAGGGTTACCCTACCTGGGTTCTGGTCTATGAGATTTCAAAGTTGTGTAGTGTGTGTATTAGAGGTGGGTGAATGATTCGAAATTCGAGCGGTTTCTCTTGGTATTACAGCTATGTTTCAATCTTCAGGGTGGAAGGGAAATCACAGGTTAATTCGCTAGTGTTTAGCAATGCGGTTGTTTGTTTTAGCGACACATTACTTAATGTTTAAAAGTGTCATATTATCATGTCAGCCCTAGGAACCACTCAAAATAGGGTTTAACTAGAATTAATCATTAACCATTAATGACGTTTATTCGACTTGAATATACTTTTTCATAGATAAATGTAACACTAGGCCTACGTTGTACTACGTAGACAGAAGATACCATATATGTTGGCCGATAAAAGCCAATGCGCATGCTTTAGCAGTTTAGCTTGTTTATAGGTCCTATGTCAACTGATATTTTAAAACCACCTGTTATAACGCGCAGTGATGTATTTCCAGGCAACCTGTACTTCACCAACGTGTTCCCCCATGAGAATTACCTGGAGGTCTGCTGGATGGATGGGTCAAACAGGAAGGTGCTGGTCAAGACAACCACGGACGCACCCAGGGAGCTGGCTGTCAACCCCATGAAGAGGTAGCCTACATCTCTTACCCTGTTTACAAGTTCATGCAACCAGATCTACATTCAAGATTGACAATTATATTAAAATCTTACTTTTTATCGTTTCCTCCACCATGGTGGAAGTGCCGAGTCAAATTCAAAATTTGAATACAAAGTATTAACAATTTAGACCAAATGGTATTTGACAAATGACAAATATTTGCAATTATTATTCAAATTTTAAATATTTGCACAAACCTAGAAGGTTCAATTCATTTTTCTGCTTAATTTAATTTTCTTTCAATTCATTTTTCTGGTATATTCGTGTTTTGAAATTAGGATTTCAAAAGGATTCCTACCGATCCGCTGTTTTGAGACATGGACTTATACTTGCTATCTATATGTGTGCAGGATCCTGTACTGGATTGACTACGGACAGTACCCTCGTATCGGCAAGGCCATGCTCGACGGCTCCAACTGGACTCCGATCGTTACCTCGGGCATCACCAACCCTCGCGATCTCACCGTCGACATGCTCACACACGATGTCTACTGGGTGGACTCCAAGCTGGACATGATACAGAAAGTCTCCTACAGTGGCGGAAACCGACAGGTAAACTTAACTTGTAGCCTACTATAATATGTTTTCTTATACGTATATTGTTTTGAATGCCAGGGTAATGCTTGTTCTTTTGCTAGTTACGTTGGTAACATCAATCCAAGCGTACAGGTATGCTGGGCCAAGTGATGCTGGCAGTGACGGTTCATTCCGCACCCACGCGAATAACACAATGAGTTTTAGTTTACGTATTTTATTTTACTACTGCATTCGAGATAAATCATCACCAGAACACTGTGGTCTGATGGATTGAATCACAACAAAGCAAGATTGTTAAACAACACTGGATGACGATGACGAATCCTCGCCTGCAAAGCTGTCTCGATGAGTAGGCAGGTTTGGAAAACCCGGATTTAACCGCATTCCTGTCTAACACAAAAAACGTCCGTCCGGAAGAATAAAGTACATTCAGTAGGCCTACTCAATAAAAACTGGATAGGTCTACTCTACTTGAATATATTAATTTCTATATAGATTGGAGAAGGGTTGACAGGTTGGGAAAGCATAGAGAACATTAGCCCAGCATGAAGGGCTTGGGGCAACAAAACTTTTCACCTGCTGATGACAACTGCAGCTAATTTAAAGTTGTTTGTTACTTTAAACCACGACGCGTTTCGTCCTTCTGGGACTCATCAGGCGGATGGTGGCCACTAAAAATCAGCTAACTACATGCAAACAAAACTCACAGCCATAACCAAACCTCTGTAGGGCCATGCAAGAAGTAAATTCTGCATGCATGTTGTCATCATCAGCAAGGTTACTTCACACACCATTCATACTGAGGCACACCGTCAGAACAACCAGTAAGGGGGCTTCCCTCCCAACTCTGGTGCTCGGGAGACAAAAAATCCATGACATACCCTGGATTCGAACCAGGACCCTTGGCAACAAGAGAAAAACTACCCCTCCTGCCGTTGCTAGGCCACAGGTTAGAAGATTAAATTAGTTTGATAGTTTAAATCACGTAATACATTAAATTTGTAACTAATAGTATCCAATTTATTTAACACATGCTGCCCTATGAATGTGTCTGGTACTTCCTAACTGGTTCTCATTATGACAGAATTTGTAAATGCAGAGTATGCACTACCGAGGGTTTACTGTACGTTACCATATTGAAAAAGTGATTTTGAATAACCATGGAGTATTGTTGGAACTATAAACTACATAAATCAAATTTTAAACATTGTGATGAGTTAAGGTTTCATTAGTAGCAGAAAATAATGAACATTTCTATTACCTACTATAAAACCTGTACTATTTTCAAATTTTAAAATGTCTTCAATCTTCATTCATCTTATAGGATAGGCCTACTTACGCAAACTTGATCTCATTAATCTGTTTGCTTACGAATACCTAATCACAGATCACCAACCTGGATCACTTCAGTAATCTGATGATCTGTAAGAGAGGCAGGATCTGTCTATCCAAAAAGTAACCTTTGATCTGTAGAATTGATTTGGCAACCAACTAGATCAGGTTTGCGTAAGTAGGCTACCCATAGTTCCAGCAACATTGCAATAACATTCTTTCGGATCACTTTCTCGATGTTGTGTAGCGTTCTTGTAATATTTATTGGATGAGCGAAGCGAAGACTTCAATTTCACTGACCCCTCAAAAAATTTAGCTCCAATGTTTTTTTGTTTTTTTTTCTGTCTGTTTGTTCGCTCTCTACCGGGCAAACGGCATATGCGATCTTTATGAAAATTTAAGGGGACCTTCGAAATCTCTGAACTTAGACTTGCCACGTTTTTGGGTACAATCGAAGAAATATTTCTCATGAATATATCGTACTTTTACGATATTTTCGTGACATTTGGGCCGATTCTGACCAAACGGGTGGAGCTACAACGTTCATATTTTACCTGGACATTAAGGTTATGGTGATGTATTGCTTTTTTAAAGAAAAAGTTGAAAAAGTTAGCCACGATCCAATAAATAAAGGTTTTAATATGAGTTTTTTTTAGGTTTATAATAACAATTAACAAGTAACAATAGAAACTTGACACCAATCACCTACAATGCATTAAAAGCACTTGCAAAGGAAAAGTGGTCCTACGCAAACAATAAACTTTAAAAAAAGCTCATCCATCATCGCGGCGGGACTAAAGCGTTTTCCTAGTAATAAGTTAATAACATGTAGTGAATCATGCTCGCGACCCCTTCTAACTTCTGCCTTCGCTGTTACAGGTGATTCGCCGCAACCTCCCTAACCCGATGGGTATAGCCGTACACATGGGCGACGTGTACTGGGTTGACCGCAACCTCAACACGGTGTTCAAAGCATCGAAACTCCCGGGCAACACCTCACTGCCGACCTCTGTGCGCACCAACTTGCAGAGGCTTCGAGATATCGCCATTTTCGACGTGACCAATCAACCGATCGATGACACTAACCCATGCCGAAGACTTGGTAAGAGGGACTGGCGGCACATCATGAATCATTTTAAACATTTCCTTCTTCAAAGCTTGTTTTCTCTTCATCTTCTTTTTCTTCTCAAATGCCCACATCTGGCCTTTGATGCCATCATGCTTGATCTAATCAGCCAGTAGAGACAAGCCTCTCTTTCCTCCTTCTTCATGCCGTCAGGCATTGCGTCATGCTCCCTTGCCAGACCGGCACATGTGTACAGATGTCGTCAGTCATGTTCACAATTTCCACACAATCTGCAGGCAGTGGCAAAGCGTGGTCTTGAAGTTAGGGTAGACAAAAATAAAACTAGAGCAAATATGATATAAACTTTATTCTTCAATATTATTGTTTTTAATATTTCGTTATATAATCAAAAACGTTTGGGGCAGGGGGGGACGGGGGCAATAGAGGGACAATGCATGATATGTCTATGCCTTACTCATTCAGTCCGAGTGGAAAGACGGGCGTAAAATGAAACTTTTGTAATGTGGTTTTTTGAAGTCGCTATTTCCGCAGCGCGATTTCTTAGTAAAATATCAATAGTGTAAATTTTGGTAACACATTACATTTTCCACTCACAGTAAATAAAAGTATCAAATTATTTATGCCATGGACATAACATAATATCATAATTTCCCTCATCAAACCACCGAGCACATGGCATGAATAGAATAGCACAAGTACAACCTTTTACACCGGCGAGCGTGAGGGAGGGAAACCAACCCAACCCAACCCAACCCCACCCCAACACCCTCCGACCATCACCAACGGCCAACCGTCAAGCGTCTTGAACCACCGAGACATGACTCCAGTTTCTCCTTCAGATTCTTGGAAAAACGACGAAAATAGAGCTCTGAGCATGCGCAGGCTAGTAATGTCTCTGAATGTGTCTCCCAAGTGTCAGTCAAATCATAAATGCTTCGGACCGCCCCTACCACCAGATTCAAATTGCAACGGTAGATGGCGCGACAGTGGTGTTGCGAGCTGTTCCACTCAGTCAATTCAAACTTCCGAGGGACAAGAAGACCGGCTTGTATTACTAGAAAATAAATAAAAATAAAATTGGTTGTTGGTCTCGTGGTAAGCGTATCTGCTTCCAATGCAGAAGGTCCAGGGTTTGATTCTCGTCAAAGTCTGCAGTTTTTTAACTTCTGATTTGGACTAAAGTCCATCAGTTCTTGTCTGAGGAGTTTGTAAACGGTAGGGCTGTGCGAGTCTCGACTTTTCGAGATTCGAGCGAGATTAAAGTGCTGCTCGAATCTCGCTCGATCTCGAGATCATACTGCTCGGAAAAACGAGTCTCGCTCGATCTCAATCTCAAATTGCTCGAAAAATCTAGTCTTGAGATATCTCCGTCACGGACCACGGTGGTCGTAATTATGCGGGACCTTGCGTTATGCGACGTGGTAAAGTAATATTTATTCCCCGATTTTTGCGTAATAATTTCATATTGCCATTCCACATTGCCGAGAAATCTCGAGGCCTAGATTAGCTAGGCCAATGGCTATAGGCCTAGGCCCGAGTCCCGGTTCCATTTCGAGATCAGAACTTTGATAAACCCGAAGATCGGAGGCCTAGGACATACTAACAAATCACGCATAAAATACGCTTCAATTTAAAACACTTTCCTCTACAGAACGAAAGCTAGGCTAGGTACTTCTAGCACTAGCATACACCCAATAAATGACAACAAGACATCCATCTACATTTTATTTTAGGCCTAGACGAAATTGCACAAATGCGTTGCCAACGCGCATGCGCCTGTCGACGCGCACACAGATCGCGCATTTCGAATAGTCACTGGTAGCGCACTCTATCGTGCGAGCTACTGAACTGAAGCGTGATTTGTGAAGTTGGCGGTAGAGAGCAGAGAGCACTTTATCGACTCGTTATCGACTCCAACGGAGAAACTACTTTATCGGTTTCTTACGACATTCATTAAAGGATCCTTGATTAAAGGGGTATTACACTGAGGCCGCTGTAGGTGTTGTTACTTATTATTTTCACTACCAAATTAATGTGATTAAACTAATAAAGTTAGAAACAAAAATTATATTTCGTTCAACATGTAGCCTAGGCCTAAGCCTAGGACCTCTGAGATAAGCTAGGGCTAGGCATACTCCACGCCTGCCCTAGGCCTAGGCCTAGGCCCCTAAGCACTGAACTGAGAAATGTTTACTTTTTAAATATTATTTTTAAGTAGACCCTATTTTTACTTTTAAAGCCGCCTAGGCCTAATTATTTTGTGTATAGGTGATTCTTTCTTTGGGGTCCGACAACAGGCCTAAGCCGGCTAATTTCAGTGCGCTCGATCGCGCTCGATCTCGCTCGACCTCGCTTGATCTCGGATCTCGCATCTCGCTCGAGATTCAAGATTTTTTTCAAATTCTCGCTCGATCTCGCTCGACTTAAAAAAAACCTGCTCGCACAGCCCTAGTAAACGGTGACTTTGGAGCCGTCCTAGCAACAAAGCACATAATAAATTCAGAGTTGTGCTGAATCGGCCTTGTTGGTTCTGGCGTTAATCCCCAGCCACAACTCCATCTAACCATACCATAATACCATAACTGTCCTTACCACTGATTGCTATATTTCATTTAAAAAAATATCGTCCTTTGGTTGGTTGTCGCTCACTCGTCGATTGCGTCTGGGCCTACAGGGTTCGTTTGGTCGCTTTGGTTTACTGTCCCCCACTGAAAATCAGTTATATAACTGAGTGGGTAGACTTAAAATACAATTTATTTATTTATTTATTAATTGTGACATTCTATACTAGGGCATGCAAGTAATTTTTGTACAGGGTACACATTGTCTCATAGGACGCTTCGCCACTGTCTGCAGGTACTGGTTTCAAACACACCTATTTGGTGCAGATGCTTCCCCAACAGGTCATGTGGTGTCTTTAACATGAACTGTGCTGTTTCTGTTTGTCTATCATATATTTACAAAGCTTGTAATTTTTTTCATATTCAGCAGGAGTGCTTTTATTTGATCAAGTAGGCTAACATTAATAAAGTAGATTACAAAATTATGACTATGTGCATGTTCAAAAGTCAAAAGTGATGGAAAAGAAAAGAATTAACATGAAATTACTGCATGTTCATCAATTAGGGCCTACTGACCCAAAACTTAGGTCTTCCTGGTGCTGACAACAATGACAAAAATACTGCTTTGTAAATCTGGTCTGCTATTGGTGTAAACTCAGGGCTCGACAAATTTAAAAAAAATCTACTTGCCCAGCTGGGCAAGTGCCCCAAAATTTTAGTTGCCCAGACTCAATTCAAGGTTGACACAATAATTTTCTTTATTTTTACATATGTACGACAACTTTCTTTATTTTAACAATAGCCACGAGTCAATAACTTTACCGACTTTACGTACCCGCTTTTTATCATAGGCCTACTCTTGGTCATATTTTACTTTTTTGGCAGGTTCATTAGCTAGGCCTAGCCTAGGCAATGATGGTCCTAGGCCTATCTCATCTTCGTTAATTGTGAGTGGCTTAGTAGCCGTAGGCCGAGACGTTGAAGCTACTCCACTAGGCCTACAGTTAAAAAAGTTCGGTAAATCCATTTAAGAATGGTTCAATATTACGCAATGGTTTTAAAGTGTCAAAAATGGTTCGAATTTCACGAAACGGGAGAAGGTAAACACGTCTCAAAAATCTCCATTTTTTCGACAGCTGTGAATAGGCGTACTGAATTATGGGTAAAGTCGATAGGTCGATATCGATCGGAATGCGATTGTAGTGGTGCGTGGTGCAGCCTGTGGCAAGTCTTGGAACTACATCAAGCATCTGTCGCCTGTCGATAAAGTAGGTTTCTACTTAGTGAAATCTTACGCGATTCGAGTTTTTAACCAAATTGTTGGGTTGCCCACCGGGCAACTAACTATAAATTATGGTTGCCCGTGCCTGGAGTATTACTCGGGCATAGGAATTTTCGAGCCCTGACTTTAATGGTTTAATTAAGTTTAGTTCAAATTGGTGGTGTCAAGCCAGGTCGTTAGCGGCATGCACCAACAATATGTCAGCAGTAGTACAACCTCTTAAATTCAACCTTGCTAAATCCAAATTAATTTTAAATTGAAACTAGTCCCTAAAGAAGTCCCTACAGTAGCTTTGGTTGTAGCAGACATAAATGCTTCAATTTACATTACATTATTTGATTTAAATTAAAATGTTTCAATTCAAATTGGTATTCTTAGGGTCCCTTGGAATTAGAATTATAGAGGGATTAGTGATTGGTGATTAGTGATTACTAATTCAACTAATATTACATTACAATAATATATTACAATTTACAACCTTACTGAATGTAACTATAATCTGTATTGAAGAAAAACTATAGCTTGGCCGGGTTATTTCGTCGTGGGGTAGTGGTGAACAACCTACATTATTCCGATATAGCTTCGTCACTCTGGATGACATTTTCAATGGGCTGATGTTCTTTAGTATTTGCTTTTGTTGCCACCTGTTACTAGTCACTTCTTCTTGGAACTGCTTCGTGAACTCCTTGCCAAGTAGTTGTTGCTTTTTAATTGACGTCACTGCCTTAGTAAAATGTCATCCACAGTGGTGGGGCTGAATCGGGAAAATTTTAACATTGTATGTTATTCACCACTACGAAGTGACAAAATAATCTGTTAGTTATAATTTTTTCTTGAATTATATTGGTTCATGAGAGTTTTACATGTAGTGTCTGTATGCTAATGTGGAGCTTGTTAACTGTCACAGGTAACGGAGGTTGTGACCAGCTCTGCTTCTCTTTTCCCCCAACCCAAACCGATGCGATTCCACCAAGCAAGTTCCGTTGCGACTGTGCAACTGGCCAGCTAAACCCAGCCGTAGACATTCGCAAGTGTGACACGGTATCCGAGTACCTGGTATTCTCCACGCGGACCGAGATTAGAGGCATCCACCTTGATCCAAGGTCAACCAGTGTGCCCTTCAAGCCAGTTGTAAGTACCCTCTTCATAGGCCAGTCTACTTAAGACAATCACAAGTGTGACACGGTAGCTACAGGGTCTCTGAAGACATTTGTTTCTGTATCCTTGTTGAAGGGCAATTTCAATAACAATAAATGCTTGTTAATCGGAAATCATGTTCAGTTTTTATCGTGTGATGTGACATGTACAGACGGACGGACAGAAAAGTGATTCATATAGGGAATTTGATATCCCCAATTTATTTGCAATTAATCATTAAAATGAAAATATTTGGACTATACACTGTTCTTAGATGCATATTTAAATATAGTGATATTTCAACAGTTTTCAGCTGTCTTTCTCAAACTTTAAGTTGAACCTTGTAGTATTCTTATTTGATTTGATATTTATTTAAATTTCTAAGCAGAATTTCAGGATATATGTTGAACCACACCCACAATGCCACATATAATTTATAATAGTGTGACTTACATTCGCATGCACACTAGCTTTTCGATTTAATACATCTGAAAACTAGTGTGCGATCTACATTCAATGTTCCTGTTGTGATTTCAATCAGTAATGATCCTCCCATATGCATTTGACAGCTTCAAGTGCATGCATTTAATCTCCGTGTTACAGGGCAACTTGACGAATGTGGTTGGTATCGACTTTGACTACGCCGACCACAAGCTGCTGTTCACCCAGATCCGGCCGTGGGCTCGCATCGCGTGGACGTCGAGCGTCGAGCCGTCGGCCACCGACATTCACAACATCATCAAGAGTAATATAAACCCAGAGGGGATTGCCTACGACTGGACGCAGAAGAAGA
>JAMZAV010010515.1:0-21343 GCA_024449915.1 Sweltsa coloradensis
AATTTTGAAGGTAAAATAAGCTGCGAAGTAATTACTAATGTATACCAAGGCTCAGCAGCAGCAACCTGTCGGCTAGGCTCGGGCTTAGAGTAGCCTAGGGCCTAGATTTGTGGTAGGCCACTAGCTAGTAACTATAAGTGAATCAATATTAGATAGAGTGGAGGTTTCAATTTGAGGGTTCTCAATGATAAAACTGAATAAATATGGTCATATATAATTAACAGGAAAGTTACAAGTTACAAAAATAAGGACTTTTGCATATAGTTAAAAAAAAGTAGTATAAAAGATACAAAAAAAATTGAAGTGAAGATTAACTGTCAGCCCAGTGAAGTTTTTGATTGAAAGTTCGTTTGGTTGCATTGTGATTACAGTTCAGTAAATTAAAAACATTACATTAGGTAATTTAAAATTTGTTGAAGTTGAAAGTTCGTTGAGTTCTGATTGCAAAGGGGGGGCTAGGATAGGCCTAGAACGTCACACGCATTTCGTTGATGTTGTGGTGTAGGGTGGGTAAAATTCGTATGATGATGTTATTACCTGGTGCGAAGTCTTGATGTTATGGCCAGCTTTAGGCCTACTTACTGTTGATCCATTGTAGTTCCAACCTTCACTCCATTGTCTGGGGTTTTTTAAATCGTAGTTAAATCTTGTTGATAGAGTGAAGAAGAATTGGGATATCAGCAGCAGTTGTAGTAGGGCCTAGGCCAACTTGTTATGACGCCATCTCCTTGACGCGCACCTCGCCCAACGAACTCCGCCCTCGCCTCGAATTGTTTACATTTATAATACATATATAATTGACAATTATAATTATGAAAATATAAATGATGAATATAAAAATTATAATAAATTACAATTAATATAGGTTGTTTTGTTGGTGCTTATTGACTGACTTTATTATTAATTAAATTAAGTAATTAATTAGACTGGGATGACAAATACTTTGAAATTGATGAAAAGAGCAATTGAAAAGCATTGATAGCAATTAATTGATTGATTATCGAATTAATGGTTGATTGGTCCGTACGTAGGTACGTAACATTACATGTGTTAGCGTTACTAATGGCTATCTTTGATATTAATTTATTGTAATGATTTACTATAGTGATTCAAGTGCATGCCTTTCTTTGCTTTTACTATGCCTAAGTTGCAAACGAAGCATATTGCATAGCTTAAAATGTTAACACAACAGCCAATAAAAATGTAATACACAGAACTCGATTTTTATTTTTTTGATAAAAGTATTAGTAGTTTTAGGGCGCTTTAACAGCAAAAAATATTCGCGTCTCCAAAAAATTTAATTGACTACTTATGTTTGTATGTAAAATACGAAAAATAAGCTTAAATTTGTGTTTTGTTACAAATCGTTGTCATCGAAAGAATTGCCAAGGTCGATATGTTAGTGGACAGCCAAATCAGTGAATGGTATACATGCTCAAGTTGTCATATGTAGAGGAGAAAGAAGATGTCAAATTACCAAATCATAACCATTTATATTATTTATTTATTTTTCATTTCATTTCATTTTGATTTCAATCTCTCAGTTTGACATGCCACTACACTGTCTTGGACAAGTGACGCGTCGTATTACTACGTACATATTTAGTATTACAAAATGAAATAAGATAGTATTTGCAAATCCGAAAAACGACTATAAAATTAATAAAACCGTCCCATGTGGAAAAACCGGGACAATTACCCATCCCGGGTGGTGTTTCTTTGGACACCGGGACAGGTACCTGAAAACCAGGACTGTCCTAGGTCAACAGTTATTAATTTTTGGATATTTAAGTAAGTTTTCCCAAACCTACCTACTCCAAAAGAGTAGGAATTTTAAAATAAAATAAAACTACGTCAATTCTTACTACATGGGCGACTTCAGTAGAGTTTCTGGTAGTGGTAGGTGTTGATGATGGAGTAGGCCTACCGGTACCGGTATGTATAGGTACCACCGATTCAATGTTTGCAGGACGTGGTGTTTGTGTTGGTGGTGATAGGTTGATGTTGAGGCGCCGTAGAAAGTGCGAGATAGGCCAACTGTTGTGGTGTTGGGGCAGTTTTTATTTTTGTTCCCTGCCACTCCTATACGCTTGTGGCTGGTTCCGACCAGCACAGGCCTGTCCACCCCTTGTCCCCTCACGTCATCCCTTACATCCCTCCCTTCGTTTCGATTAGCCAAGTTGCATAAATATGAGACGTTAAGCAATATCCAATCACAAAAACCTGCCACTCCTGTTTGAGCTTCTCAGCAGCCTCCTTTGCCGTCTCAATCAGCTGTGGCAGCACTAAAACAATTGCAACATTACAAACTAATTAGACTAAGTTACACCTGAATAAGTGTGTTGTGCACTAGAGACTGGAGATAACTCTAAAAGGCTTTAATAATTGTAATGTGTCGTCACCGCTCCGTGGATCATTTATCCCAAGTTTAACCGATAGTCGTTCTACCTCTTTCAACGATATTTACATTACATTGCAATGCAAACGGGTCTATATTTTTCTGACCGCAGGGGGCCACAAATGTGGTACAAACCTAGTAGCCCAGCTTTTCATGTTGAGAAAACTGTTGCTGTGGTCTTGATAATATTAATATAATAATAATAATAATAATTATTATAATAACAATAATAAT
Organism: Sweltsa coloradensis; assembly: GCA_024449915.1. Classification (NCBI taxonomy): domain Eukaryota; kingdom Metazoa; phylum Arthropoda; class Insecta; order Plecoptera; family Chloroperlidae; genus Sweltsa; species Sweltsa coloradensis. The sequence goes on from JAMZAV010010515.1 coordinate 2,633, forward strand.
AATAATAATAATAATAATAATAATAATAATAATTTTTTTTTTTTTTTTAAATTCAATTCATTTTATTTCATAAAACACATATTACATTGTTTTATCTCAATGAAACCCACAAAGCCCATTATGCGGGCTCATCTGTGGAATAACAACATCAAATAAACTAAAACAAAAACAACCGTAGAGGAAGGAATCATTATGAAAAAACATTAACAAATCACAATCATTAAAAAAACAAATCGAAGTAGAATGACCGTTACTTAAAATAAAATGAGACACAACACAACGCCAAGGTTTTTAAGTTTCATATGCATTTCAGAAACCTAACAGAAATATAGCTAAAAGATGATTACAAAAACAAGGTATGAGCAAAACAGATTTAGGTAAGAGCACTCAATTGAGACAACAAATGTATTTTTATTTGTTGCTTGACCTCGGAAATTTTTGTTAAAGTTTAATAATTGATCAGGTAATTTATTAAAAGACTCGGGGACTAAACACTCTAGGCGCCTTTGACCGTATTTATTATTACTTCTAGGAACTACAAATTTTTGTTTTTCCTGACTACGTGTCCATTTGTATTTCCTCACAAGAATTCTATAATCATTTTTAAAGTAATATTTTATTAACAGTTGGTACGTGAAAAGGCCGTGGTATGTCTCCCGAGTCGACAGAGTTTGACAATTGCGAGGTCTTATTTCGCGTAAAAAGCTTATTTTGTAGTACTCGAATTTTATTTAAGTGGCAGTCAGTGGAATACCCCCACGCTAGTAGACCATAAGATATAATAGATTCTGCAAGAGCGATATATACATTACGCAACACTGAAAATGGTAAAACGTATTGAAGAAAAAACATTGCCGGAGGCAGGCTCTTAGGCGCTTACAGATGGAATCAATATGAAGTGCCCAGCTGAAATGTTTATCAATCACCAATCCCAAATAATTATGCGAGTCAACATTCTCGAGCAAATCACTACATGCACACGTCTGTGGATCTACTTGATTATGCAAACATTCATTGAAATGAGTGATCACCCTGACCTCTCGGAGACAATCTCTGTTTTGAGGTGAACCACAAATGAATTTTTTTGTTTTATTTGCATTAATTACTAAATCTCTATCATGAATCTCTTTAAGTAGGTTAATAAAATCTATTTGTAAATACAACTGTGCAATTTCAAAGTTTTTATGAACTGAAACAATCAAAATGTCATCGGCATAAAAAAATACATAGCAATATTTAAAACATTTAACCAAATCATTTAAGTAGACCAGAAATAGAATCGGACCCAAAATAGAACCCTGAGGAACTCCTGAAATAACATCACGTTCGTGGCTTAAAAAATCACCAACCTTAACTCTTATTCTCCTATTTGTTAAGTAATTTTTAAACCAATTTAAAATTGGGCCACGAATACCAATTCGCTCAAGACATATTAAAAGTTTAGATTGATTTAATGTATCAAATGCCTTGCTTAAGTCCACAAACATGGCCGCAATGTGCATATTGTCATTTAATTTGTTATTAACCAGGTTCACAAATTTCACTAGAAGATCAGTTGTGCTCTTACCTTTTTGAAATCCAAACTGATTATTAGTAATAATTTTAAATTATCTAAATAGTTGCATAGAGCGTCAGCTACTACACGTTCCATTATTTTTTCAATAAACAGATAAAATGGCAATTGGCATGTAATTACTAAAGTCCATATGGCTGCCTTTTTTATAAAACCGGTCTTACAATAGAAACTTTCAATAAATCAGGTATTTCTCCCTTTTCTAAAGACAGGTTTATTATTTTGGCAATTACGGGACTAATATCCTCAGCCGTGTATTGCAAGTCGGTCACTCTAATCCCATCAATTCCAGGTTGTTTGGTTACATTTAATTTACGGATAATTTTTAGCACAGTTGCTACACTTACTTTCCCTAGGTAATAGATTGACTCTGAGGTGAAGGAGGCACAAGCTTAGAATTACAATAGAGCAATTATGTTGAATCATATTAATCTCATCAACAAAGGTATCACAAATCTATTAGCAACTTCTTCCTCACTATTATTTATTACGTAAGTATTTGTTAATCACCATGTCAACTGAGTTACGCTTTGATTTCCCTATTACTGTATTAATTATCTGCCAAGTTTGTTTAGCATCACCTTTATTACTTCAAATTTATTTTTATAATAATCACGTTTCACTTTATAAATTTCCTTCACTACCTCATTGCGGTAATGTTTATATTCAGTTTCATAAGTCTGCCTCAAAGGGTTAGTTACTCTAGCATTCCTCCACTTACGGAACAACCTGTCTCTATGTCGAACCATATCAACAAGGTTATCAGTCATCCACTCCTTGTTTACTCGTTTCCTCTTGCGACCGGTTGCAACAAAATACGAGTTCTCATGTATGTTATGTATAGTAGCCCGTACAGAGTCGTAGAGCTTATTGCAATCATTAATTTCCATTAAATCTGCCCAATTCACGCGTTTCAAAGCAGTAAACACTTTCCTCTCGTCTAATGAAACATGAGTTTGTTTACTAAATTACTGTGATTGGTGTTTTTGAAGACCAAAGATGACACGACCATGTAATGATCGCTTACTTTACACCTAAAAATGGCCGACTTAGCATAATCAAATTTCCCCCGCGCAAAAATATGATCAATACACGTTTTGACCACATATCTCGAATTGCCTCTTATCTCGTTACACAATTTATGCATTTTAAAAAACCCAACATCGCCAAACAGTTCTCATAAGAATGAACGCATTGATCACGCTCGTCAAGTAAATCAATGTTTCATGGTCCCCCATAATTATACATTTGGATTTTTAAATTTACTAATAACACAGATTCAAGTTCTTGGACAAAGTTTATTTTCATTTCTAGAGCGTTGATTGCGCAGGAGGCCTGTATATCGCCATAAGTGAAATAGTAACATTATTCGGAAAAGTTAGATCACAGCTAAGAGCCTCACAGTATAACAAATATATGTTCAACTAACACATAGCTAATAGACGATTTTATATAAATTAAGACTCGCGCCTCTTTTATCCGGTCTCATCTTAAAACACCATTTCGTATCCATCTAAACAATCGATTTATCTTCCACATTTCTTACTTCTGTTAGAACCAAAATATCAAATACTCCAATTTGTTTACTTATTATAACCTTCACCTCATCCCACTTACTTTCAGATAGCGACCTTACATTTAAATGCATAAAAACAAAGCATTCAACCTCATTAAACCAACCATTTAAGTCATCAATAACATCGCATGTATTTTTGTCCTCGAAATCTAGACCATCAACCGTAGCTAAATTGTCATTCACCAACATTTGATTAGGTACCAATTTTCTCTAAATCGGCAACCGTGTTGATGATCAACACCTTACGAGCTGCTTCGTCCTTTTTAACAAAAATCTTGCCCTGCTTTACCCAAACAAACTTAAACCTAGATTGTTTAGCAATTACTTTAGCTCTCCACAATAATTCACGATGAAAAGGAGTCAGATTTTCATTTATAAAAATCCGCTGGTCCTTCTCACCTGTCGCGACAATTTCGTCAGAAGTTATCTCAATTTTTCGTTTGGCAATGAACTGGTCACGTTTTCGCCTGGACGTCAGCTGAACGATTATTCTCGGAGGACGGTCAGTCTTGCGAGTGGGAAGTCGGTGAGCCGCGTCAATCTCCTCGGGCAACAGGTCAATACCCAGTTTGTCAGCGACCTTCAATACGATGTTGTTGACGTTTTCGTCCTCAGTCACAACAATGTTATCAAGTTCAAAGTTCTTGTTTCTGCTGTATTGGTCTAGCTTATCTACCTTGGCATGTAATTCTGCGATCAGGGTGAGTCCTTTTCTTCACACTTATTTTCCAAAACTGCGACCGTTTCACTCAAAGACTTGAGTTCTAAGGAAAGATTTTCTTTAAATGATTTGAATTCCTCCCGTAATGCGTTAATATTGTCACAAATTTCACGCTTAATCTCCAACATCATGTCTTGCAAACCATTATCTTCCGTATCTTTTAAGGCCTGTCGACAGCCAAGACAACGCCATAAAGACTTTGCCTCACGTGACTTAGCTGAGTGTGTTTTTTTTCGCCACACCAGCACACTTATAATGTAAAGCACTATCACAGGCAGAGCAAGTTATATGGTCCCCGTCCGCAGGCACCTCGACACTACAGTAACCGCACAACATAACCACAACACACAGAGCACAGCGCACAGCGATAAACACGTGCTTCCACCACAGCGTCTACGAGACAAGTGATATATAATAATAATAATAATAATAATAATAATAATAATAATAATAATAATAATAATAATTGAAGAGAAATTATAACATGACGGGATGTTTCGTCGCGTCGTGGTGGTGAATAACTTACATTATTCGGGAAATCAAGAATAATGTAAGTTATTCACCACCACGACGCGACGAAACATCCCGTCAATGTTTATAATTTCTCTTCAATTATATCGGGTCGCGAAAGCATAACTTGTGAACTAATAATAATAATAATTATAATAATAATAATATATATATTTTTTTTTAATAATTATTTATTTATTGTACATACTTTGCAATATACATTATTCGGAACATAAATACTTTCCCACTAAGCTGCAAAACAGCCTATTAGTGGGGCGCATAGAACAAATATTGAGAGCGCACCGGTCACTTACATGTATGCACAACCAACACCTATACAGATTAAATACAAAAAATAAATAAAATAAACACAGATTGTTAATATACATTTCGTTTAGAAATAACAGAATTATACCTAGTAATAATTATACAAAAATTAATCAATCAAATCAAATCAAAAACAGCGAAATTTCCAAAGAATCAATGTTAATGATTCAGAAACACACACAAAAAAAAAAAAAAGCAATTTTGTCAAAAATTGGTAAACACCTTTATGTACCGGTATTCAACAAATAATCTTTCGAATTCCGTTTGATCTCACTGAAGTATGAACACATGGTTAAAAAGATAGGCAATTCATTAAATAACTTTGGTACTAAATATTCTAACCTCCGTTGGCCATATTTGTTATTAAACGAAGGTACATTAAATTGAACAGTGTGAAAACTACGAGTGACTTTATTTTTTAGTATTATATCTTTAAATTCCTTTTTAAAGTAGTATGTTACAATAATTTTATATTTAAACAGTTTTTCTACAGGAAGCACATTGCATAAAATATAAGTTTCACGAGTAGAAAGGTAATCATAACGTGGTGGTCGAATTAAGCGGACTAATTTATTTTGTAAGGTCGAAATTTTACTCAAATGATAATCGGCAGCATTACCCCAAGAAAGTAAACCATAAGAAATAACAGACTCGGCTAGAGCCACGTAACGCTACGTAACAAACGAAAAGGCAAACAGTTTTTGAGATAATACATTTGACTGAGGCATGACCTTAGTTTTTACATATGAATCAATGTGAGGTTCCCAGCTGAAAAACTTGTCAATCGCTAAACCCAAATAAACATGACTGTCCACATTTTCAATAAACTCTTCACATCTACATAGAGTTATGTCAGCTCGTCTCTATGAAACATTCATTTGAGTGACAAATATCTTTTACTACCTCACACGAATCACGGTTATGAGGAGAGCAAATATGGATAAGTTTGGTTTTATTCGCATTTATGACAAGACTGTAGTCATGAATCCACATTAGTATGGTATTAAAGTCGGTTTGCATGTAAAGTTCTGCTATTTTGATATTTTTATGCACCGCTACAAGAGCTACATCATCTGCATATAAAAAAATATAACAAAATTTCAGGGATCTAACCATGTCATTCACATAAATTAAGTACAGAATTGGACCTAATATGGACCCTTGCGGAACTCCAGTTAACACCTCTCTCTCGTGACTAAGGGTGCTCCCAATTCTCACTTTAATTCTGCGGGATTTAAAATAATTACCAAACACTTAACATGGACCCCGAATACCAATCCTCTCCAGGCAACCTAGTATTTGGTGTGGTTAATGGTATCAAATGCCTTACTAAAATCAACGAAAGTGGTAACAACATGTTTATTTTCGTCCAACTTAGAATTAACCAGATTTGTAAATTGAATAAGTTGATCAGCAGTGCTCTTTCCCTTCTGAAATCCAAACTGTTTCAAGTTAATAATTTTGAATTTCTCCAAGTAATTATTAAGCGTCTCCGCCACTACACGTTCCATAATTTTACCTATTGTCGGTAATAATGCAATAGGCATATAGTTGGTAATACCGTATGGTCACCTTTTTTAAAAATAGGTCGAACTATTGACGTTTTTAAAGCAGTTGGTATAATTCCCGTTGTGATAGAAAGATTTATAATTTAGCAATTATTGGGCTGACCTGTTTATCAACATATTTTAAATCGATAACACGTACTCCATCTGCTCCTGCTTGTTTACAACTGTCCAAACCTTGTATAATTTTCTGAATTTGAGCTGAGCTGACCTTGGGCATGAACAATGATTGAGGCTGGGATATGCAAGTAGACTGTGCATTCAATGAAGTAACTAACATCACAATTATGTTGTATAATAAATAAATAAAAATAAATTTTTATTTAGAATCTACCCACTCAGTTATATAACTGATTTTTAGTAGGGGACTTTAAATCAAAGCGACCAAGCCAACCCTGCAGGCCCCGACGCAATCGACGAGTGAGCGATAACCAACCAAAGATCATATTTTTAATAGGAAATATAGCAATCAGTGATATGGACAGTGCGAACACCCGCGAATCACGCCAGAATCAACAAGGCGATTCAGACAACTCTGAAAATTTATTATGTGCTTCGTTGCTAGGACGGCTCCAAAGTCACCGTTTACAAACTCTAAGACAAGAACTGATGGACTTAAGTCCAAATCAGAAGTTTACTTTAAGTTACTTTAAGTTAAGTTTACTAGTAATGTCATCAACAAACGTGTCAACAAAGACGTCGGCAGTGACTTTATCAGTGAACTTTGCACCAAAGTATCTGTGTATCACGTTATCAACCGAATCCCGTTTCTTTCTACCTAAAATTACATTTATGGTTTGCCATGTGTCTTTCACACTCCCTTTGTTCTCCTCGATTAGATCTTTATAGTATTTAGTCTTTACTTGCAGAATTTCCTTTACCAACCGATTTCTATATCTGTTGTAGTCAGCTCTAAATAACTGCTTCATCGGATTCGAAGCCTTCGCATTTTTCCACTTTCTAAATAAACCGTCTCTATGCCGCGTCATCACCTCTAAATCACGTGTCATCCACACTTTATTCGCACGCCTATTCTTACGGTGGCTAGCGACATGAGTCGCTTGATCGTGAGCATTCTTAACTGCCTCAACCACAGCTGTGTAAAGATCATTGCTATCATTTAGATCACAAATGTTCTCCCACGCTACACTATTTAACACAGACAAGACCTCCTCTCATTCAGTACTACCTTACTTTTCTTCAGTTTTTCTTTTCCTGTATAAAGAGGTATATCCGCCAATACCATGTAGTGATCGCTGATTTTACAAGTAAAAATTGCCGAACGCAAATTATCAATTTTATCCATTTTACTCCTGATAAAAAATGATCGATACACGTCCTTGACCACGTATTTAACATAGCTTCTTCTCTTGTGACTCCGTGTATACATTTATCAGACCAAGGCCGGCCAAAGCATTTTCATACAGACACACACAACTATCCGAGCTATCTAATAAATCAATATTTACATCTCCCATGACAATAATATTTTCAATCTGTTTGAACGTAACACATCTTCAATCTCATAAACAAATTTGTGTTTCATTTCAACTGGAGTTATTTGAGAAGGCGGCCTATAGATGGCTAGAAGGGATACTTTAACACCTTCTTCAAAAGTTAAACTACAATAAATACCCTCACAATAGACTAATTCCTGCTCTAGCACAACACAACATATTGACGATTTAACCACGATTAGAATGCCTCCGCCTCTCTTGTTAGGCCTGGTTTTGTACAATATTTGATAGCCATTTAAAACAATAGGCTTTTCATCTAGGTTACCAACCTCCGTTAAAACCATAACATCAAACACGCCAATTTGGTTTTGTAAAATAAACTGAAGCTCATCCCATTTAGAAATAGATAAAGATCTTACATTTAAATGAATAAAAATTAAACCAGTTTTCATTAGAATCCACTCATTCAGATCTGAGACTACGTCACATGTACACGGTGTTTCAGAATAATCATGTTCAAGGTTCATAGCCATAAACGTCAACGGCAATAAAGGGCAGCACCAGCAAGGTTAATTAGCTATTTTATCCAAATCTTTAAAAGAAAAAAGCTTTATTACTTTTGAGTTTTCGACTTTACGAACAAAAACCTTACCAAACTTAAACCACACGAATTTAAACCCAGATTCGCGAGCACGAACTTTCGCCTTCCACAACAAGTTGCGATAAAAAGGCGCCAAATTCTCACTAAGGTAAATACGATCAAGGGCGTCGTTCTCCACTCCAGTTAAGTCCTCACTCTTGATTACCGCCGTTTCACGCTTTTTACTCACAAACAAGTCTCTCTTCTTCCGGCTCGCCAGATGAACGACAATCTTCGATGGCCGCTGTTCCTGGTCACCAGTCCTGGGAGGTAGGCAGACTCGATCTCCCTATCCTTGAGAGGAATATCCAGTTTCTCAGCAACTTTACGTACAATCTTCTCCACGTCCTCTCCTTGCAATTGTTCAATGTTGTCTAGCTCAAAACTTTTTGCACGGCTAAGCTGGTCAAGGGTCGCCACTTGCACAGTCAGCTCTTCTATTATTTGATCCTTCTCTTCACAATTTTCTCAGCTGTAGCACCGTGGTAGTAGATTTAATTGAGATAACACCTCTTTAATTTCAGACAGTTCTTCATAAATTTTTTTGAAGCTTTTGCGAAATTCAGTTTTCAGCTCCTCAACTATATCAAGGTTGAAAACTTGCGTAGTATTCACTGGAGTAGACTGACCTGATTTTTTAGCCTCACGACAATAATAATAATAATAATAATAATAATTTTTTTTTTTCAATTCATTTTATTTCACAAAACACATATTACATTGTTTTATCTCAATGAAATCCACAAAGCCCATTATGCGGCTCATCTGTGGAATAACAACATCAAATAACTAAACAAAAACAATCGTAGAGGAAGGAATCATTATGAAAAAACATTAACAAATCACAATCATTAAATAAACAAATTAAGTAGAATGACCGTTACTTAAAATAAAATGAAACACAACACAACGCCAAGGTTTTTAAGTTTCATAGGCATTTCAGAAACCTGACAGAAATATAGCTAAAAGATGATTACGAAACAAGGTATGAGCAAAACAGATTTAGGTAAGAGCACTCAATTGAGACAAAAAATGTCTTTTTATTTGTTGCTTGACCTCGGAAATTTTTGTTAAGTTTAATAATTGATCAGGTAATTTATTAAAAGACTCGGGGACTAAACACTCTAGGCGCCTTTGACCGTATTTATTATTACTTCTAGGAACTACAAATTTTTGTTTTTCCTGACTACGTGTCCATTTGTATTTCTGCACAAGAATTCTATAATCATTTTGAAGTAATATTTTATTAACAGTTGGTACGTGAAAAGGCCGTCAACTGGCAGAAGGTTGCAAAAGAGGTATGTCTCCCGAGTCGACAGAGTTTGACAATTGCGAGGTCTTATTTCGCGTAAAAAACTTATTTTGTAGTACTCGAATTTTATTTAAGTGGCAGTCAGTGGAATACCCCCACGCTAGTAGACCATAAGATATAATAGATTCTGCAAGAGCGATATATACATTACGCAACACTGAAAATGTAAAACGTATGTAAGAAAAAAACATTGCCGGAGGCAGGCTCTTAGGCGCTTACAGATGGAATCATTATGAAGTGCCAGCTGAATGTTTATCAATCAGCAATCCCAAATAATTATGCGAGTCAACATTCTCGAGTAAATCACTACATGCACACGTCTGTGGATAATAATAATAATAATAATAATAATAATAATAATAATAATAATAATAATAATAATAATAATAATAATAATAATAATAATAATAATAATAATAATAATAATAATAATAATAATAATAATACTATAAAACAACCTTGACAACCATTGCCTGAACCTGGCATGCTGTCAGATGGGCTCTGTTGAGCAAGTGATTTCAATGGGATTTCTTTAAGGTTTTGTGTAGATTTTGATATCAGAACATTTGTCATGGTATTCTCTAGCTGCACTATCGTTGGCAGGTGAGTGAAAGCTTGTTAAAAGTTTTATATTTGTGTTTAAATATTTGTAATTTATGTAAAGTTTTATAACCAGGAAAAGTGTTTTGTTTATTGAATCAAGGCAAGACAAAGATGCACAGCTTGCTACAGGTGTATGGAAAATACAATAGTGCAGAAGATCAAGGTATCTTAAATTTCAAGGAAGTTGGGGAAAAGATGCACTGTATGTTTAAGTAATATATTAACAATGGATCCAGGATATCATAAACGAAGCAATTCAACAATGACCCTGGAACTATTATAGAACATGAGGTTGATGATAATGATAACCTTAATCATACAAACAAACATCAACCATGGAGTAGAGAGGAATATAACGAATTACTTTGGTGCCATTTTTATGTGCAAGAAAAAACAGGGACAATAAATTTGAAACAAACCTACCAACTTTGGCGGGAACGCAATCCTAATAAAAGACCAGAACTTAATGCCAATAAGCTAGCGAATCAAAGGAGATTCATTGAAAGGAAAAAGAAACTATCTGATTACGAGTTAAGTGTAATCAAACAAGATGTTAGAGTTGTGATTAATGGGGGAACAGCCTCAACTCAGAAGGGAAGAAACTGGACAATGACATTCCCGTACAAGCCTTTCCGGAACCCGCAATAGAAGAAATATACAATATGGCCACCAGATAGGGGTTATAGAGGGGAATTGCATGTCAATGAACACAATCTAGAGGAAGTGCATTCCTGTTGACTGAAGAAAGTACCATCTTAATGGACGAAATTTTCCCAATGAACGATCAAAATATTCCCATAAACTCCCGTGAACGCCTCGCTAAAATAAGATTGAACAAAAAAGCAGAACAATTAATCTCAGATGCTAATGCTGTTTTAGACCGAATTATTGCTGAATCGCATCCAATAGACATAACAAGCCTTAATCATCTAGTTTATGGAACAGCCTTAGTCATTACAGACAAGCTTGTGAAAAAAGAACAATCAGTTTATAAAAACACATCGTATTATACCAAAGTGGAAAATAAGATACAAAAACAAATTGATTCATGGCGAAAAGACCTATCCTTGTTTTATGAAATAAGAACTAAAATTAATCTTTCGTATAAACTTACTGTAAAGAAACGGCAACTTTTTGAAAGTATAGTATACACAAGTCCCAAGATGCGGTTCAAGTAGAAGAGCAATTGAAACAGAAGATTCAGCCAAAGCTCAGAGAATAAGAAGATACACGAAAAGAACACTGCAGTTTAGACAAAAAAACTTTTTTCAGAAAATGGAAATAAATTCTACAGAGAGCTTGGAACAAAACAAACATTGAAATAAAAAAATCACCAACACAAAGATGAAATAGAAACTTTTGGAAATCAATCTGGGAAGATAACAAAAAGCATAATTCAGAAGCTAAATGGATTCAACATCAAGAATTGGATTGTGTTAATTCTCCGTATATGTTTTGGTAAGAAATTACAATGTGTGATTTGTCTAGTTCCCTTCGGAAAAGTGCTAGCTGGAAAGCACCAGGACCAGACAAATTATCCAACTTTTGGCTAAAACAACTGACATCCACTCATACTATTTTAGTAACTTTGCTCAATAATGCTGTGGCTCATCCTGAAGACGCACCAGTATGGTTGACCACAGGTGTTACGTATTTGTTACCGAAGTCAGCACAAACTGAACAACCAAAAAATTATAGACCTATCACATGTTTACCTACAATGTATAAAATCTTAACGTCAATAATAACTGAACGAATGCAAGTGTTTTTAGCTACAAATAATGTAATGCCATTAGAGCAAAAAGGTTGTTGTAGAAATACGTATGGAAGTAAGGATCATCTTCTGTTGAGTAAAGCTATAATGGAAAATTGTAAACAGAGACAGAAGAATCTAGTGTAGGTTGGATTGATTACAAGAAAGCATTTGATAGTGGCCACACAGTTGGATTTTAAAAGTATTGGAAATGTATAAGGTCAATCCAATTATTGTCAACTTCTTCAAAAATATGATGCTAAATTGGAATACAAGTATGAAAATAGAACGGAAACTGAAGAAATCGCATCAAGTAATGTTCGCACTAACAACGAGGAATATTTCAGGGTGATTCGTTATCGCCACTTCTATTTTGCATGAGCTTGTTTCCTTTGACAAAGTGCCTCAATGACGCAGGTTTGGAGTATGCATTATTGCCGAATGAAGACAAAGTCTCGCACCTTCTGTACATGGACGATTTGAAGTTATTCGCGAAAAATGACGATGAATTTTTTTTTTTAGTATCTTACTAAATATCGTCAAAAACTTTCAGTGACGACATTTGTATGGAATTTGGAATCGAGAAGAGCAAGAAAGCGACATTCAAGAGAGGGAAGATTGTCGCAAGTGAAAACATCAAACTTGATGAGCATACCACTATTAAGGACATTGGTCAAGAATAAACTTATAAATATCTTGGAATAGAAGAAGGCAATGGTGTTCAGCATACAATGATGAAAGATAAATTGAGCAAGAATACAAAACGACGTCTAAGATTAATACTTGAAAGTGAATTGAACGGACGAAATAAAACTATTGCAATTGGTCAATTTGCTGTGCCAGTAATATCTTATAGCTTTGGGATATTAGATTGGAGCATAGAAGAACTTAAGAGATTGGATCGAAAAAGAGAAAACTGTTGACAATGAATGGAATGCACCATCCACGAGCGGACGTCGAAAGACTGTATATCGCAAGGAAGAATGGAGGTCGAGGTATAACTCAACTAGAGGGGTCATACAAAACAGCAATGATTGGTTTGAGTTTATACATAGAAGGAAAGGGAGATGACAAATTTATTAGAATGGTTCAAGAACATGAGTCCAGCAAAGCTATGAGAAAATCTGTCATTAAGTTAGGCAACAAGTTTCAATCAGGTTTGGAATTAACCGATATTAATCAGATAAATGGTCCATCACTAACAAGGTCAAGATAATCAAGAAGCAATAAAGAACATTATCCAGAAAGATTTAATAAGTTGCTGGAAGTCTAAACCTTTGCATGGACAATATATTACACGCATGGAGCAACCACATATTGACCAAGATCAAACCAATAAGTGGCTGGGCAGAAGTAATCTCAAAGGTGAAACTGAAAGTCTTATTGTAGCTGCACAAGATCAAGCCTTAAGAACAAAAAGTTATGAAAAAAGAATTCTCAAACTCGAAGTAGATGACAAGTGTCGTTTGTGTAAGCTTTATGAAGAAAGCGTAGAGCACATTATTTCTGGATGTCCGGTCTTAGCAAAAACGGAATACATTGATCGACATGATAAAGTTGGGGCATATTTGCATTGGAACATTTGTAGAAGTTACAACATCGAAACTTCTGACAAATGGTACATGCATATACCAGAACAAGTAGTTGACAATGGTAATGTGACCATATTGTGAATGAGCTAATAATCACTGATAGAAAGGTTCTTCACAACAAACCAGACATTGTTGTTAAAAACAAAGCGACTCAAAAATGTTTGATCATCGATGTAGCTATTCCATCAGACCGCAACATAGTACCTAAAGGAAGCAGAAAAACGCACAAGATATCGAGACCTTCAAATAGAAATTCAACGAATTGTTGGAATGTCCGTTGTAAGATTGTTCCCATTATTATTGGAGCTTGTGGGACAATTGGAAGAAAGTTTTGAAGAGAACTCCAACATAATCTCTGGCAATCACTGGACTCCACGAGCTTCAAAGGCAGCATTATTAGGAACCGCCCACATACTCGCAAGTTTTTAGTGTAAAAAAAATTGTTTCTGTTATTTCTTGTATGTATTGTATTTTGTTAATGCCATGTATATTTAATCTTTATGTAATAGGGGTTTCACCTTAGAGATGTGGTTCCATTCTCTGGTGAAAATTCTTAAATACCAATTATGTAATTTTCATATTGGTGAATAAAAAGAAATAATAATAATAATAAAATATAATAATAATATAATAATTAATAATAATAATAATAATAATAATAATTGCATGGACTCATGATTGTAAAAATGCATAAACAAACTTCCTTTTGAAAGTATTTTACACCAATAGAGATGACATAGTATGTAGGGCCTACCATAATATTATTATATGTATTTTGAATGTTTAAAAATGCTTATAAGTACACGTCATACTTTTAACTTTGAGAAATACATTGTGTGACATTTAATTTTTAAACAGTTAAATTTAAAAAAGAACTTTCCCACTCATATTGTTAATAGGCCTACTTAGTAGAAACGTGGTATAATGTAGCAACTTAGCCTACAAGGGACATAAAAGCAAGCTACAAAACATACGCCTAACTTATTGAACATTTCCTAGTTATATCTATGCTAATTTGTCATTACCACTGATAAAGGAACTTATTAGACCTATTACCTGCTGTTGCAGAGAAATCATTGCTCTAGTGGCTCCACACTGTCAAACAACTGGCAAAAAGCAAAATCTCGCTTGCCATTAGGCTTACTATTTGAGGGTTGTTGGCTATTCGCTATCGAACTAATTTGGGCTCTGATGAAACTCTCGAATGAATCTACCTTTTGCCTTTTATCATTGTGGAAGGAGTCAGGCGAACTCATTCGAGAGGTTGGGGGTGATTGTGAAGAGGAACCGGAAATGGATGCTGGTGATGTAGGCAGTGATGAAAGATGCATGGGACTATGTAATAATCTGGAATGAGTAGTGATAGGCTGGGAAGAACTGTACAGATTTAAATTGGAAGAACGTGATTAGGACTGGGACGAAGACTGTGATGAAGTAGTATGGATAGTCTGCGATGAACTGTCAATAATTAAATTGGAAGTTTGGGCCTATGTGATGACGACTGTGTTTGTGTACTCGGAGCATGTTCATCCACGGACTGGCGAGCTGGTAGAATATCTGGTACCATACAGGTGCAAAAGGGTCCCAGGGGCTTGAACTGCCTTGCAGTGATGTAGGCTTACTGGGTTGAGACGGCTTTGCAATATCAGAAGAGAATTTGTTACATTACGAGATCACCAATCAAGTCCTGGGGCAAATAGACTGGGGATATGATGCAATGGAACTTGATATGAACGTAGTGGCTGATGTAAACTACATTGTAAATACCATAGATCGTGTTGCTCCAAGAAGAGAAGTGAAAGTTCACCTAGGCTTAAGCCAAAAACCAGAAACCTTGCCTAATACCTCACTCATTACGATGGCATCCGTAAAGCAGTCTTGGGACGAATATATTGTCTGTTTTGAATTGGTACTGCCTACAGTGTGTTCATAGTAACTACTAGGCCGCTTCGCGAACGCTTTTTTAGTCGTGTTAATGGATGAGCTTTTTTGTAAGTTTTTAGTTTGCGTGCAACCACTTTACCTTTGCAAGTTCTTTTTGAATGCATTGTAGGTGATTGTTGTCAAGTTTTCTATTGTTGTTGCTATGCAAATGAATCAAGGCACGCCGCTACCTCAGATGTTGCGGTGGGGACTTGGTATTGCTGAGGGAAGGAAAACCGTTCAAAGTTTGTCGACCCCATTCTCTCCAGTTGAGTTTTCAGGTGACATCTAAAACTGGGAACTCCGCTACTATCCTGTCCTCAGTACATGTTGGTCGATGGTTCAAACTTATGAACTGAAGAATACATAATATGCCTATAGTTACCTTCCTAAAGGCATACAAAAATAATACAAATCAAGTTATAATACGTAACACACGTGGCCTAATTCGTTTGAGCCTTGCAATCTTATTAATCCCACATTTTGGCCTAATTAGCTTTCTAAGGCACAGGACAAAAAATAAAAAACAAAAAAATGATATCAAAACGTACATGTTGGTTGATGGTTCAAACTTTTCAATCTTATGAACTGAAGAATAGATAATATGCCCTATAGTTACCTTCCTAAAGGCATACAAAAATAATACAAATCAAGTTATAATACGTAACACACGTGGCCTAATTCGTTTGAGCTGCAATCTTATAAATCCCACATTTTGGCCTAATTAACTTTCTAAGGCACAGGACAAAAATAAAACAAAAAAATACATAATATGCCTTTAGTTACCTTCCTAAAAGCATACAAAAATAATACAAATCAAGATATAATAATCATGTAAAACACGTGGCCTAATTCGTTTGAGCCTTATCAGTCTTATAAATCCCACATTTTGGCCTAATTAGCTTTCTAAGGCACAGGACAAAAAATAAAACAAAAAAATATGATATCAAAACGTACATGTTGGTCGATGGTTCAAACTTTTCAATCTTATGAACTGAAGAATAGATAATATGCCTTTAGTTACCCTCCTAAAGGCATACAAAAATAATACAAATCAAGTTATAATATGTAAAACACGTGGCCTAATTCGTTTGAGCCTGCAATCTTATAAATCCCACATTTTGGCCTAATTAACTTTCTAAGGCATAGGACAAAAATTAAAACAAAAAATATGATATCAAAGATCTAACGTTATATGTATGTAATTCTTTAGATCGTACAAACATATTGGTTGAATCTACCATTCTCAGAATATTATGAACTTGATAGTGAATATACGCGTAGTTCACTTCCTATAAGGCTTACGAAAAAACAAATCATACCTACAAATAAAATGATCACTCTTTTGATCCTATAAACTTGTCGATCAGATGTAGCTTTAGAATCTGTGCTCATTCCTGTCTCATCAACGTTAAAAATTCTTGATGGGGAAAAGTTATGTTCTTAAGTAACGCCTCCAAAATGTAAAAAATTAATACCTTAGCTTTGGTAAAGCCCGCCACACGCGCCATACTAGTGGCTTCGGCTTTCTCAGTGACAAATTTCCCTGTCGCTTCATAAATCCATCTAGAAAGTCTTTACCAGCTATCTTCTTAATATTAAAAAAAACGATGATCAATATTATTAGCTCGCAAACCCGGGGAAATTTTTTCGACAGGGTAGAGTCAAGTCCGTAAAAAACGTTTTCTCCCCATAATATTGGGTTTAAAATTAAAACTCGACCCCTTCTCGCGGTTTGGCCCTTTAATGGGGTTTTTTCACCCCCTGAAACTAATGGGAGCTCGGGTCGCGGGGGAAAACCCCCTAGTTTGCAAAAAATATGAGGCGTTGAAAAAATCTATGAGGCTTTAAGAAAAAATCCAATTCCAACTCCCCCCCTTGGGGTCCGGGGTGAAATTGGCCCCAAGCATGGCTCTGCTAATCGTAAAGGCGATTCAAGAAAAAAAAGTCCACCTCGAAAAACATCAGCTAGAAAGAGCGACTTTTCTCCCCCAAAAATAGAGGCGAGCTCTGGGCAATCGTCGTCGGGACCTTGCCCCCTTCCCCTTTACGACCCCCCGGCGACGTTGGGGAAAAAGAACAAAAGGGGACCCCTGGCCCCGGGGGACCCGGGACGGGGAAACCCCCCCCCCCCTCCCCCTTACCCGGGTGGTTCTAAGATGGGCCCCCTCTCCCCCCCCCCCCCCTAGGTAGGTTGTGGGCATTATGGGGCCTACGGGGGGACGGGGTCCCTTTCCCCAATAAAAAAAACCAAAACCAAAACCAAAAACCAACAAAGAAAATCAAGTAACTATAGAAAATTGACAAAAAATCACATATACTACAAGAAGCAAGTCTTTGGGGCCTTTGAGATATTTTACATTTTATTGTTTTAGTTACCATAGCAAATTTAAAAATACTTTAAAAAATTGCCTAATTTAAACAAAAAAAGGTTTTTTTCAATGGGACTTGAAAAGATAAAAATCTTTGGAGGGGGGGATGTGGGTTTCTGTTCAAGTGTGATGCCAAATTCCGCTTGATATTCGTTTTCTGTGTCTCATAAAGTGTGGTAGACATGGGGGAGTTTTGGGGGATATGATTTTTATATATATTTAATATTTTAATATATTATATATATATTTATAATTTATTTATATATTTATATTTTGATATATTTTTTCAATGTATTTTTTTTCCTAAAAGTTGGTAAAAAAGCTTTCAAAAAAGATACCCCAAAAACTACAAAAATTTTTTTTTCACTTGAAAATTTAGGACAAATTAAAAAATTAAGTTAATTAAATAATTTAATAGTTAAATCAAACACCGTTGGCCCGTTTTTTTCGAAAATTTTTCATTACAAAAACTTTTAAGATTTCTAAAAATTTTTTTTTTGGTATCATATTTTACCAAGTTGACATATTTTTCGCAAATTTTATTTGTGGGGTTAAAAAAATTGTAAATTTCTATTTTTGAAAATTGAAAAAAAAATATTTAAATTTTAGTACCAGCTCTTTGGAAACTGTGATATCATTGGTAGGGAAAAAATTTTTCTTTAAAAGTTGATCTTTTGGTTTTAAAAACTAAAAAAAAACAGCAAAAAACAAAATATTTAACATAACTTTTTATATTTCAATTTTTTTCAATGAAATTTTTTTTTCTTTATAAAGGTGAAAAATGCCC
>JAMZAV010010516.1:0-19963 GCA_024449915.1 Sweltsa coloradensis
TGTATTGGACTAATGAAAGAAAAAAAGAAAAACAGAAGAAATCACAAGATACCTGACCACAACAATGAATTCTTATTACTGACCCAGAAGAAGTGAAAAACATGTGGAAGAATATTTCAAAACCTACTTAATATGCCTAGGTTACCTGATACAAACCAACCAAACTCGGGAAAGGGACCTAAAAATAGAAATCTTTCAGAACACCAATGAGGAGAAATAGAAGAAATAATAGGAAATGAAATATCAAGACGGGAAGTACTATTTGAAGCAGTAAAACCCATGAAAAATGGTAAAGCTTCGGGAGAGGATGAAATAGTTGTGGGAAAATGATCAAGGCTGCAGGGGATGCAAGGCATAGATTGGATGTGGAGTGAGTGACCAGTGCGCTTGGAAAGAAAAGAAGGTACCAGATGACTGGGGAAAGGAATTATAGTGCCAACTTTAAGAAAGGGGACAGGAAGAAGTGTAAAAATTATAGGGGAATAACGCTGATGAGCCAGTGGTTGCAAAGATATACGAGAAAATACTAGATCGAAGGACTACGACAACAAGTAGAGCCAAGTTTGAGAGATAGTCCAGTCAAATAAGACAAAAAATTGCCCTAACCCGGACATTTGAAATAACAAGCTAAAAATTGGGTAGACATGTTACGGTGATGTCCTAATTGAAATCCCAAAATTCCCAAAAAATCTATTTGGGGAAAATCCGCCTCGTTAAAAAACCACCGCCATATTGGATTTTCGAGTTTTAAAGCATAGCGACTGAACTGAGTTTACGATTGTATTTGATTTTGCCCCAAAATTTGTTTATAATGTCTATTGTATTTAAAAAAAATTAAAAGTTTTTGAAAAAAAAAAACGTATTGTAATGGCATATGCTGGGTTAAAATGTAATTTTAGAACAAAAAACAAGACGCGCCGATGAGCAAGTTTTAAATTAGCCGCGCACCGCCAGCGGTATCTAAGTTTGCGCTCGTCTCAACTCGAAACAGTGTTTGGCTACCACGTGTTCAGCCCTTTGTCGTGTGTTGGTTTTTGGGGTCTGGGTTTGGCTTTCACATGCTGATTTTCATTCTTTGGGGAACCATCATGGCAGGGAGCGGCTTAGAAGAATTGTGGGAGACGGTGTACGCGAAGAACACGGTAACCCAGATGGTAAACGGCCATGCGAAACGCTCGAGCTGTCCGCCACATCTTCTGACGCAGTTGTCGTTTTTTTTTTTGTTTAATTTGGATTAAGGACGCGTCAACCGTTAGGTCAAAATGCCCCAAACTCTAGCCTAAGGGGGAGGGGGAGAAGGGGCCCATGCTGGTCAGAACCAGACACGGGTATGAGGAGGAAAGGGGGTTCTCACGTCGCGGGTCGTCTTGTCTTTGTCATCCGTTAGTGGTGTCCATTGTCGTCGTCGAGGGTCGTCAAGGGAAGGGGGCAGGTCCTCGACGACGATTGCCAGAGTTGCCTCATTTTCGGGGAGTAAAACACTACCCTTACAAAGCTGATGTTTCCCGGGGTGGACTTTTCTCTTTAAATCGCCTTTTACTATTAGCAGAGCCATGCTCTGGGCCCAAATTCTTCCCCG
Organism: Sweltsa coloradensis; assembly: GCA_024449915.1. Taxonomy (NCBI): domain Eukaryota; kingdom Metazoa; phylum Arthropoda; class Insecta; order Plecoptera; family Chloroperlidae; genus Sweltsa; species Sweltsa coloradensis. The sequence continues at coordinate 1,580 of JAMZAV010010516.1, forward strand.
GGCCCAGACGGGGAGTTGTCGTTGGCGGGTCTTGATCATTCAGGATATACAACAAGCAGATTCTCTTCTCAGAGATCGCTTGAAACAAACACACTAGGACTTCCTCTCAGGAAAGACTTCTGTGGGTGGGCGTTTCGTCGTCAGAGTTACATTCCCAGGCATCAGATTTGTTCAACGCAAAGCTGAAAAACCTCGTTTCATCTAGACGGCGTACTGCGAAGCTGTGGGTGCAATACTTTGAGATGGTTGGCATCATGCGTCCCGTTTGTCAGAGCTGAACGTTCTGGAGATTGGGATCTTCACTTGCTGTGTGTCCAAAGATGATTCCGTATTTCCACTCTGCGGGACATCTCAACTATGCAAAATTTGCTCACATGTACCTACAACCAAATGCTGAAGCTCGAGAATGTTTTTGACCTCACTTGGATTTCTGGTCATTTTTTCAAGGAAGGCTGCTTCACTGTCAGGAAATCTGAAAAGTTCTTGTCAGGCATATGGACCGATATGACCATAGAGCAAGTGTTGATGAGAATCATGAAGACGGCGGCTGGGCTCACACGTGGACGTGGATTGACGGATAACGTCATTGCTCGATGGGTTTGTGCCATGCCTTCATCTACAAAATGTAATAGACGCCATGCACTGAAAGGTTTTGTTTGGGAAACTTCACCAAAACCTCCGAACCAATATGTGGAGCAAAAGAGTCTCGGCAAATGAGAGATAAGGCAGACGTTCGCAAGATGGGAGAATGGCTCCATTCACACCATCCTTTTAACGACTCAACGAACCTTTTTAGTGTCCTTGTCTACCGGTGTAGTAGCCGACGATACAGCTAATTGTGATGAGGCTCTCTCCGTGGTTTGCAAGCAATGAAATCTATCCCCAGGGTAACGATTAAGTAACGTCCACTTAGCCAGCGATTTAGCCGCGGTCGTTTAAAACCCGTTCCCACTCGAACACTGAAGTTAAGCAACATCGGGCGTGGTCAGGGGTTGAGTGGGTTCGCCGCTCTGCCTGAAACACACGTATATCGCTGGCTAGAGCAGACTAGGGTTCGTAAGCTTGTGTGACAGCTTCGTTCTCCTTGGCGCCGTCTGCTCGGCAGTCCGGGTTAGTGGGGGAACCTATATGACTGTCAAAAAGTTACACCGTCCTTTCGATGGGACTAAAGCCGTTGGTCCCCTTGGTACTTTTCGGTAGAGTAGGCTATGTGCCGGTACCGGGTTTCCCCTCCTCCCTTTCTCTATTAATTTGCCACTAGGTGGGCTACATTGCCTGTTGCAAATAGAGACATAATAATATAAAAAAAAAACGAAACAACGAAGTCACTACTTTTTGCCACAGCGTCCTAAAACGGCCACGATCAAAGGACACTGTCGTCAAAATCAACCCTATAACCAACTTTTTTCACCGATTGCTGTGTGTTGTGCGTGACGATGATGACCTCGAGGAGAACCTGACATATCAACTTTCAGCAAGGCCTCCAGCGCTGTTTTGACGGGACGTTCAATCGGGAAAGCGCTAAGTCTGGATTTGATCGACATTTTAGAAGAGATAGCGCGCCCAAGAACAACTTTCCAGTGAACGCAGAGTTTACAGTCGATGCGGGTTTCCTCCTGCACTGGGTTGTGTGGGCGACTGGTTTGTGTGGGCGCAGTCGTCCAGCGAAATTTGAGCCAAATCTGCCTCCATATGTGAGGTACGTTAACAATCACTTCGGACAGAATGCTACTGTGGTCTTCGGACAGTTACGAATTTCCAAGCACCAAGGACGAAGAACACCCCCAAAAGAAACGCCAGGGGAGCATCGACAGAGGCTTTAATCGACGATGCTTCGCCCTCAACATCACCACAAGGGGCATTTTTGGGAAATGTTAAAAACAAGGTGCGATTCATAGCTTTGGTATCAAGGTCCCTCATGGAAGCTGGGAGTCCAAGATCATTCAAGCCCCGGGTGACGCGGATACTGTCATAGTGAAGACTGCTGTGCAAGCTGCTAACAATGGTGCGGTGTCAGTGACAGAAGGCGAGGACACCGATCTTCTCGTCCTGATGGCAGCTACATCCAGCCCTGGAACCAACGTCCAATGCTGATGCCGGTAGAAAGGATGCAGAAGCCCCGGGTCTTCAGTAGTGAAGAGCTAATCGCGGCTCTTGGAGATCTCCGTAACTACCTCCTGTTCTTCCATGCAGCAACTGGATGTGATACCACCTGCTCCGTTCAGAAAGGGCAAAAAGGGATCTTTCAAGAAGTTCAGCCGAGACGGTTGTTTAAGGGAGACAGTGTCGGTCTTCAGCGTATCGGATGCTACCCACCAGGATATTGCGGCTGTAGGCGAACGTTTTCTTCTTGCATTGTACTGCTAAATGAAGACAACTTAAACAGCGCCAGGCCTCGGTTCTATACCGGAGGACAGTTGCCAAACAGTCCGTTAAAACAACGTTTGACGTAGCTACACTTTCCCCTACATCTGCAGCGGCCAAACAACATCGAAGCTATACACTCCCCCCTACATCTGTAGCGGCCAAACAAGGAACAAATCGTCATACTATCATTTGATTGCAACCGGAGGCTTGAAACTAATATTGCCTTATAAATTCTAGGTTCAAGTTTGGATGGGGAATCGCTTTGTCACATTTAAATAAATATTATTCTTTCTTAAGCACCAAAATTGGTCTAGGCCTATAATAATTATTAATTTTAGTGTTTTGGAAGATAACGCAGCCTGAATTTAGTAATTTGGCGCAAAAACGAATACAATCGGACACTCGGTTCAGTCGCAATGCTTAAAACTCAACAAATCCAAGATGGCGGCGGTTTTTTCAAAATGGCAGATTTTCCCCACGATAGATTTTTTGGGAATTTTGGGATATCAATCAGAACACTATACTCAACATTTTCACCAATTTTTAGCTTGTTATTTCAAATGTCCGGGTCAATGTCTAATTTTACCGCACTAAGAGGAACAATATGGGTTTAGAGCTGGCCGCTCAACCATAGATTCATATTTGCGCTCAGACAAATAATGGAAAAAAAGTGGGAAAAGGGAGAAGAAATGTTCATGGTATTCTTGGATGTAGAAAAAGCATATGACAGTGTCCCAAGAGCAAAAGCTTGGGAATGCTTAAAAGATGCAGAAGTAGAACAGAGTCTAATAACAAGAATTCAAAGCACATATGTCACAACAAAGAGCTGTGTTCAAACACCATTTGGTAGATCTACTTGGTTTGAAATAAACGGTGGGCTACGGCAAGGTAGTGTGATGTCACCTACATTATTTACCGTTGTTATGGATAACATACTGCGTAAAGTTGAACCCACAGAAAGTGAAAACATCTAAAACTATGATATTTGCAGATGATATGTGAGATGGGGAGATACCATTGAAGAAGTACAGAAGAGCGTAGATAGATGGAATGAGGAAACACTGAAGTTTAACATGAAAATAAGCATTGAAAAGAGTGAAACATTAATAGTAACGAAGAAAAGTAAACAAAATCAAAAGGAGATAATACTACGGGGTGAAGAGCTGGCCATTGCAGAAGCATTTAAATACCTCGGAAGTATACTAACAAAGGACGCAAAAATAGATGCTGAAATATCAAGGAGAATTATATTAGCAGACAAATTTTACCAAAGTGTACGTAAACTATTATGGAAAGAAGAAATATCATCCAGGTGCAAGATGTTATTGTACAAAATGTATTTCCTCCCAATAATATCATATGCATCCGTGACATGGACAATAGGAGGAAAGGAAGACAGCAGATTACAAGCAGCAGAGATGAAATTTTTAAGAAGTTCTGTAGCCTTAACAAAAATAGACAAGGTACGGAGCAAAACAATAAGAAACAAACTAGGAGTGGAAAGTTTACGAAATAAAATAGGAAAAGAAAGACTTCGATGGTATGGGCACGTACGAAGAATGAAACAAGATAGAATACCAAGAAGAGAATTTGAACACACATGGGGGGAGTAAGAAGAGTTGGACGCCCAAGAGATAGATGGAGGGACCAAATAAAATGGAACATTGAAGAAAGAGGAAAATCATGGGAAAGAATTAATGAAGAAAGACTCTGGGAGGATAGAAAGAAATGGAGAGAACTGGTAGAAATGCCTGTCATAGAAGACATCGAAGTAGATGAGGAGGTGTTGAGCCTGGCTAGCAAACACTGAAAGTCCACAGCCCGAGAAATTGGTGATACGTCACCCCCCGACCTGACTTATGTTGGAACCGGGTGTTTGATTATTATTAATAAACCATGCGTCGATCAAGGATTGAATACTCATCACTAGTATGCCGAAGTGTAGACCAATCAATATTCAAAGTTTCGGAAAGACCCGCCGACGTCCTGAGTTCCAGTTTGGGTTAGGGCGGTCTTTCTACCTCGAGTGTGATTCTCTGCGCTCGCACTACCCCGGTCCGTGAGTACTGACAAGAGTCGCCCGTCACCAACTAAGTACTGCTCTCTGCTATCGCTCCAAGTCAGCTCGCGTCCTTGTTTCAACGCCGGCAAGAATCTCAGTTTGCTCGTACAATTCATCGTCGAATTGTCAATAATTTCCACTCCAAAGTTTAGGCTTCTATCGACGCAAGAAGACAAAGTGTTGTTGTTTCAGTAAAAGCTAGGCCCTACGTCCAATTACTAAAGCTCCACTGTTCAAAACGATTCAGTTCAAAACCCTAGCTCGCCGTGCAAAATAACCAATAACCAAAGTTTTCCTACTCACTTCTCACCGCGTGAAAATAAGCTAACAGGCTCGGAATGATCCACGCGCGGGCACTCCACTCGAAAATCCTTCTCCTCGCAAATACCAACGTCAAGTCCACAACTGCTTGTCGCCGAATAACTTTCGTAAAAAAACGCAAATGTTCTCGTAACACGTTGCTCACTCGATAAATACTAGGGAAACGCTTAAGTCCCGCCGCGTTGTTGGATGAGCGTAATTGGTGCATTGAGCTGCCATGTGTTATGCGGATTTTCTGTTGTTCTGTAAAAAAATTATTACCAAGTTCAAGATTTTTTTAAATTAAATTAAATTAAATTAAAAATCAATTTTATATTAATCATAATTTTTAAAAAAGAAAAAAATTGGAAAGTTGCGATTTTTATAAGAAATAATTTTTCGATTGCGCTCAAATTTCACACGAATATCTTAATTCATATAATTAAGGTTCTGTGAAAAAATAATTGAAATCGGATAAAGCATTGTAGGTGTTATAAGTCGAAGAAATTTTTTAAAAGTTGAAAAAAATCGTAAAATTGCGATTTTTATGAGAAATAATTTTTCGATTGCGCTCAAAAACGTGGCAGTTCTAAGTTTAGAGATTTCGAAGGTCTCCAGAAAATTTCATCGCAATTGGAGTATTGGTTTAGCCGAAATCGTGTTAACAAACACACAAAAATACAAAAAAAAAAGAAAAAAGAAAAAAAAAACATTCCGGATTTTTTTCTCCAGTGTAGTGAAATGGAATCTTCGCTTCGCTCGCTACGCTCGCTACGCTCATCCAAAAATATCAAAACTCTCGTGTCTTGAAGAAGTCGCCGTATACTCTCGTAAAATCGCTCACGATACTTAATCTCAGTGGCGGTCACGCTTTATGGCTTCACAAAATGGCCACCCTTGCAAACAATAATTATCCCAAAGTTACTAGTTTTCCCTTATTATCTCCGCGATTTCAGATTCGCGTGAACCCTAATACTTCTACGTTTCATTTTCCTTTTATTTCAAAACGTTTGAAGTGCTGCTACTCACTCAAAAAACTACTTTGTTGAACAGATTTCCCTCGTAGTCGAAGAAACGATCGATTCCCTTGTTAAAAACTGACACCGACTTTGTCAAAAACTAATCACTGAATTCCTCCTTAATCCTCCGTGGGATTTTTATAATTTATGGATCCAACGAAACACGACACTCTCCTTAACACGTTGGCGATAGTATCGCCTCGAATTCCTAGCAAAAACACTGTTATAAAACCAAGACTCTTAGACCGGGAAGATATAATTAAACACAAACACACGAACAATAACCACGGTCAGAAATAAAAAAAAAAACACTTATAAAAAGTAAATTTCGGAAGCTCCGCTTCCTTCCTCAGACGCGAGGGAACTCGCGTCTGAGGAAGGAAGCGGAGCTTCCGAAAATTTACGCAATTTTGGTAAGTGTTTTTTTTTTTCTGACCGTGGTTATTGTTCGTGTGTTTGTGTTTAAAAACACTGTTTATAGGGAATTTTCCTCCGGCGCCCTTCTAGGCCAAACCAACCCAAGCCACTTCCTCGTTCGTCTCCTAGCCTGCCTTGACCGGAAACCGGCTTCGCGATTCCTGCATCACAACAACGCTACTTGTTTCAGCGCGTCCAGTCGCTCTAGTCCAATCTCGGCTCAGAAAACTTGAATATTGATTACGCGCCCTTCCGGCTATTTAGTTACCAAGAAATCTTGGCGGTTTTTTGCCATCAACACAGTAAAGTAAATAGTTCTAATGACAGCATTGGATCTCCTTATTTCTAGGACATATTATAAAAATACTTTTAAATTTTGATATTTTAAACTTGCTTTAAAGTAAACTCAAGGTTATTTTTTAAGGAAAAAAACAGACATGTGCATTGCATTGGTCTGCCCCCTGGTGGACAATTAGGAAGTTGCTATTTCCCGCAAATAAAGAATAATTAGCATATGGCTGATTGAAGAGTTATTAATTAATAGTTTTCAGGCAAAAACTATCATAATTAATAATATAATTTGACATAACTGAGCTTTTTAAAATCAAATAGTTTACAGTGGAACATTGAGATTCCAAGAGGCGGTGCATTTTTATAGATATTAAATTTGAAAAATTTGGCGGTATGACCGTTTTGGCTCAAGCTGGATGTGTGTGTTCTGGCTGTACGGGCCCCAGACGTTCAGTGATGACATTCACTTCCAACTCGGCGACCAACTCATGCTCTTCTGGAAGATATGCTGGAGCATCATACCGGCGGTGATCTTTGTGAGTAAAGTCGCGATTGGCCCAGAGCATTTATGGCTCTGCCAATCGTACAAGACGATTCAAGAGAAAACAGTCCACCTCGCAAACATCAGTTAGTAAGAGGCAAGAATATTACTCTCCGAAAATAGAGGCGAGCTCTGGCAATCATCATCGGGATTACCTTCCCTTTCCCTTGACGACTTTCCCGACGACGATGACAATGAAACAAAGAACGATGACAAAGACGATGACGACCGCGACGTGAGAATCCCCCTTTCGTTCCCCTACCTGCGGCTGATTACTTTCCTACCCAAATCTCCTCGGCAAGAGTGGCGCATTATGACCATTATTAACGGTTGACTCGCCCTAAATCCAAATTAGCTATTAAAAGAATTAAATTCAACTTTGTCCCTGTAAAATTCTTTATTGTCTTATCTACTTTGGTCATAGTAACCGGCCTAACCGCAAGAGTATTTTGTCCGAGAGTGTGTCTCAAGCGTCAAGAATCTGATTGAGGAGGTGCCATGCTCGAATATTGTTGAGACCGGCAATCCTGACTGAAGGTTTTTCCCGAGGTTTTCTCATCAAGTCGCTCATGCTAATGCAAGGGATTAAGTCCTCTTAAACAGCCCTCGGCCATCCCTTCACGATGGTCATAACTCCAATATAGACCCTAGCCCTAGAGAATATAGACACCTAAAGAGGGGCACGCATTGCACCCTGGGCAGGTTTCACGCGAGAAATTTTATTTTTATTATTTCGCACCTCTGCCAACCATGTTAAATGCTCCCCGACATTGCTTTCACCCACTATAGATGACGGTGATCTGCTGTCCAGTAAGGAGGAAGGACTTCCTCGACAGTGACAACACCATCCTGACTGTGGAGATCGTCGGCATCGTGTTCTGCGTGCTTCACATCTCACCTATATTCATAGGAGGCATCTACAAGTGTATCAAGTATCTGAAATATCACGTAAGGCTTTGGATACTATATTCGTAGAGGAGGATAATATTAGTGTCCAAGGTAGTATGAGGTAAAATTTGTGACCTACTGTATTATATAACATCAAGGTTGTATGGAAACTCAAGAAAATACTTTAAAATATAAATTAATTCAATAAATAAATAATTGAGGCTTCACAGTCCATAATCCCAATCACATGAAAAAAGTACATTAACCAACCAAACAGCGAACTATTCTTTTGCTTGGTTATTACGTGATTTCAAATGTTAAATATGAGTCCGTATTTTCTCCCCTCTCTTGCTCACCATATCACGAACTCCTCATTTTCATCGTCCATCGTTCTCTTTATCGTTATTTCTCACCCCCCTCCCCTTAATCTCTAGGTTGGGTGTAAAATAGTTCCTGGCTGGCCTTAATCCCACCTAGACAATATATACGTCTATCTACCCTCTACTCGCCCCTATATTGAACCTTCTATCACTCTCACCTCTCTTTCTCCCCCTCCATCCCACCAATCACCATTTCTCTCTCACCTTCTCTCCCACCTCTATACCTCTCTCAACCATCTCACCGTCTCTCCAACCCTCTATCCCTCTCACCTCTCCCACGCCCTAATCCCCTCTCTTCCTCTCCCCACCCTTTCTCACAATCTCACTCTTCTCCCCGTCTCCCGTCACACTTTTCTCTCTCTCTTTCTCTCTCTACAAATATTAAATAACTTCTATGCTTTTAAAAGTGCCACTACTTCCTATTATTCAAATTCTTCAAATACTTATGATAACTGTACAAACAATAAGTAATATCAAAACACCCAAACAACCCAAATAATGAAAATAAATTACGTATTAATATGCTCGGTTACCTGTGTTACTCTATTTACTTTACGAGGACGCCTTCTTTGTTACTGTAATGAAACTGTATGAAAGCGATGGATGAATGCGGAGAATGAAATGATAGCTAAATTGTGTAAATTGTTTATCATAATTTCAAATGTTTATGTTTTCAGTTAATTATGTGTAATTTTCATATGGCCAATTACTTTGTGTTCAATTCTCTATAATTGTCATTAGGCCTTCATTATCATTATCATTTGTATTATTATTATTAGTAGTATTAGGTTTTGGAAGGAAGATAAGGCTTCACTAGCCTTAATTACGCCTTACAATAAAGACCTTTATCTCTCCCCTCTCTCTCTCTCTCTCTCTCTCTCCCCTTTTCCCCTCTTCTCTCTCTCTCTCTCCTCTCTCTCTCTCTCTCTCTCTGGTTGGATGGAAGAGAAGGCTTAACAGGCCTTAATCCCGCAATCAATTAAGACGACAATCAAATCAAATCAAATTTCTCTGTCTCTCTCTCTCTCAACATTTCTCTCTCCGCCTTAGAACCTGGTCGGGGTGCTCAAGTCGGAGAACGAATGGGGTCACCCGGACTCTCAAGAGCGCCTCATGCGTCGCATCTACAACCCCCGCCACGAGACCCGGTTCAGACGACGAGACACGACCTGTAAACATCGCTGCCTCAAGGGGAGCCCTGTGCTAGCCGAACTCATAGCCCGCGAGGAGCAGGCAGCCGCCCAGGTACGTCATCAGGCATTAGGTGTATAGTGTGATGGTAGAGACACAACACTACTGCTATGTTATTGAGTTTATAGTGTGATGGAAGAGACACACAACACCACTGCATATGTCATTGAGTGAAGTGTGAGAGTAGAGTCACAACACCACTGCATATGTCATTGAGTAAAATATAAGAAAAGAGTCACAACACTACTGCATATGTCATTGAGTGAAGTGTAAGGGTAGAGTCACAACACCACTGCATATGTCATTGAGTTGAAGTGTGAGAGTAGAGTCACAACTTCACTGAATATGTCATTGAGTGAAGTGTGAGAGTAGAGTCACAACACCACTGCATATGTCATTGTCTCATTGAGTGTAGTGTGGAGGTAGAGATACAACACCACTGGCACTGGATGGCATTGTGTGTATTGTGAGGGTAGACATAAAACACCATTGGAGATATCATCAGGCATTGAGTCTAGTGTGAGGAAAGAGACACAACATCATTGGAGATACCGGAAAATGATTAATAATAAATCACAAAATTTACTTTTTGTGTTATTGTTTGGTATCGTGTAATAGTTGAACATTATGTTCTTTTTTAGCTGGACATCAAGCTTGCAAACTCGTTGGCAGCCACAGATAACTAATTACACTGCAGGCGCCTCCATGAGAGAAATCTGTTCTCGTTATCTCACCAAAACAACCAATGAATTGGGGACCGACGGTTGTGACATACTTTGCTGCAACCTGCGCTCCAATATTACGACTGATATTAGTATTATTGTTATAAAAGTGGATGGTAGAATGGTCTGGTATGTGACGATAACAGTGTTATTGTGGTTATGAATATTATTAAATATATTATAAAGTTAATGTTTTTATCTACTTTTTATAGTGGTTCCAACGAAAGAACTCGGATAGCATTGATATCGTATTCCCAACATAACAACTGTCTCAACTCTTTTCACGCTGGCTCAGTGTGGGCCTAGCACACTGAGAAACTCTGTGATCTAACACATATATTCTTTCTTGTGTTGGCTATACCGATTAAATCTCTTGCGACATTCTATTTCTTTATTCCCCGCGCAATAATACTACCCCACTTGCGACAAGAGCATTAGCGAGAGAGCTTATTTAATCTATGAGCTCTTATTTGTACCATGTGATAAATAAATCGCACATCAAAAATTATTTCAGATTTTTATCCATTGTAAATTTAAATTTTTATCGTGGGAAACCTGTTAAAGGGTGCAATTAGCCCCTCTTTAGGTGAACTAGGTATGGATAAGAAATTGTGAAGGGATGTCCGAGGGCTGTTAAATAAGACTCAATCCCTTGCATTCGTCTTAACGACTGAGGGAAACCTCGGAAAAAACCTTCAGTCAGGATTGCCGGTCTCGACGGGATTCGAACCGGGACTCCAAAGTCAGAGTCCATTATACGCGGTATGGAGACTAAGGCGTTGAAAAAAAATCATAGCTCAAAATATTGCACCTTGAACTTTCATTTTCTTACTGACCCAAAATTTGCATATAATGACCAAAATAGAGCTTTTGTCATAATAAAATGTTATTTTGTTCTCTTTTTTATTCAAGTTCTTCTTTCATTCAACTCACTTTCATATATTTTCCTTTGACTTTCAAAATATCGGTAAGAGTGCTCTGGAATAGCCTTAAGTCCCTCTATAATTCTGCTATTAACTTTTCAGACGACTTTACTGCATTCTTTAGAAATCATATTCAGGTCTAGGGATTCTCAAGGGTATTGTATCCACCTCTCGCCGATAATTTGAAAGTAGAAGAAATATGTTTGAAAAGTTTTTGAATGAATTAAAGCAGAGAGAAAATTGTGATTTTGTGGGTTGGACATAACCTGACTATCGGCATAACATGTCGGTTTGTAGCCCGCATATCTCTTGTAAAATTAGATTTTGAGAATCGGTTTTCTGGATATAGTTTCTAAACACTTTTAGTTTCCACTTATGTATAACGAAAAAAAGATTTCTGAAATAACAGATGGTGCACGAATATTTGCACAAACACACACAAACGGTACAAATACGAGTTTTTTCGAGATTTGTACAGTATGATAAAAAAATCGTACACCAACTGTGATTTCAGAAATCCATTTTTCCTTAGTACTTAGTTGGAAGTTAAAGGTGTTAAGAAACTATATCCAGAAAACCGATTCTCAAAATTAAATTTTGCAACTAGATGTGCAGGCTACACTATTGTCAAAAACGGCAAATGATAGCCGATAGTGAGGTTATTTTTCGCCGTCCCCCCCCCCCCCCCCCAAAAAATGGCAGTTTTACATTTAGCCAACTTTCGGACTTTTAAGATTATGACCCTAGAGTGATAACAAAAGCCTTAATTATTTACAGTATAACAAGCTCTAATTAGTAAATATTGTTAATACATGTTATTCGTTTCAATAAGCTAAATCCATGTGGGCCCCGAACCGTGGTGGTCAGCTGCCAAATGATACAATTTTCCCTTTATGTGGGAGTAGGAATGCATGTCTAGAGTGCCACTTTTTAATAAAGACTAATTTTTTATATCAAATTAAACATTTATTTGCGATTATCTTTTTTTTCTAGCGATCAGTACAGAAGATACTTTCGTTTTAACAGAGTAAAATCACACTGTATTTTCCATGTTCTTAATTTTCATATGCTGCACCATGGGCCTACTTTCTACTGGTGTATCATTTTGAGTATAGACAAGGGTTGTATTATAAACCCTCAATTTGTATCTATTTACAATGAAGGCTATGAGACAAGAACATATTTTATTGTTCTCATAGTTGTTTGTTATAATCCACACATTGGCCAAACAGAGAATATTCACAGACTAACATCAGTGGCATGGTGGTTTTTTTTAATAAATTCTATCACATCAATGCAAAATGTGGGAAGAAAATCGAGGACTCACATTTTCATGGTTGGCCCATCCGCGCATGTGACCTGTGACTTACCAGTGTGAGCCACTGTGAATATACAATCAGATTATGACTGATCAAACTCATCAATAATAAGAGTTTGCATTGCATATTGGAAATAATATGTTTTACTATACATTACTTCTGCAAGTAGCAATGTGCTAAGTGTGTTCACGATCAAATCACTAAGTTTAATCAGGTTAGGCCTCGAAAAGAAAAATAATTTATAGATTTTACATTTTATTCATCTTGAAATATAAGAATGTTTGCATTGTGTAAAGAACAATGTAAGTAGACATATTGCATACTTGCACGTGTATAATGTATTTCGCACATTAACTTTACAATTTCAATTATCCAGCATATGCATCTCTTGATAACGACGAGCTTGATCCATCACTAAAATAAATAGGTTAAAATTATTAGAAACAAACACAGATTTCAATTCTGTGTAGAACTCCTCCATCTCCGGCGTAGCTGTAACAATGTTCAGACACAACCATGTTAGTTTTGGAAGGTTGAACAACTTTGTGATCATTTCTCTTGAATCAAAATTGCATGTACCGATCATCAGCTTCTCCAACTCTGCCAATGGATTCTTGACAAGAAGATCTGAGATGACACGATCAAATTCCGCACTCTGCGACCGACGTGCCACGTTTAATGTGAGAGACCGGATATGTTTGGCATCGACCAAGCACGGAATCATCCTCTCCCACGGGTAGAAATCTAGGTCGCCCCTGGGAGTTTCACCAAGAACGAATTCAAACTCGAGCAAGTGGCTGAAAATTGGTTCTTCACATTCATTTTCTCCTCCCTTCAATTCCCGACTTGGGCGATAGTTGTCAGCGCTTTGAAGCGCAATTGTGATGTGCAGAACTTTAACTATTGGGCAGTGCCTTCCTACTAAGAGTGGTATTATCTCAAGGTCTTTAAAATCGACTCTATCCAACTTTAAATGTATAATGAAGGTACCTTTGTTGATAAAGAAATCTTTAAGGCATCCAACAATAGTCAACTGAGTAAGCACCAGATTTGAGATTTTCAACGAGCTTTCTGTTATGGATGATAAGTCTAATTCAGAATACTCGTCGCTGCATCCCAAATAGAGACTTTCAAGCTGTGGACACATATCCACTATTATTTTCAGTTTCTCTTCGTCAGGTTCTCCTTCAATACATTGTTTAAGAGACAACGGTTGCATGTCAGTCAAACAAGCCAACAGCTCTCCCATACGCTCGTAATGTAAAGACTCCAGGAGAGGTAGGTTTTGGAGTAAGAGTGTCATGCATTCTAGGTCTCCCTCCATGTCTGGATTTAACGTGATTTCCATAAAGAATGCCCCATCATTAACATGAGACGATTCGTTAAAACCTTTTATTGCTCGTAAGCTTTTAATGTTTGCTAGACGATACAGCTCCCTCGAAGCAACGAAAAGTGAGACATAGATGATCTCCAACTTTGGACAATTTTTGCTAACTATTTCCAGTAGATTGTCGAATGAAAATGACATCCCAGTATCTGTCAAATCCAACTCTGTCAAGTTAGGTACTTGTTTGAGATATGAGTCCCACAATCCTAAGTCCCACTCGAAAAAATCATTACGCCCACCCTCAGAGTATAACAAAACAAAGGGGTAACTGATGGTTTTCATCTCCGGATGCATCATGGCAGTCAGCATCACCTCACCCCGTATCCCGAGGGGTTTTGTTCTGGCTGTGTGGAGAGACAGGTTGAAGACATCCTCCAGGAGAGGCCGGATGTTCAGCAGGTATTGCTGGATCTTCTTCGCTTCAACCTGGTGCTGAGATTCAGGGCATTTGTCTTGGATCTGAAGACACAAGTCGAGCGCCAGGGTCGAGACACGCGCTAACGACAGAGTTTTAAGCGTCGCTGGTTGATTGTGAGCCGGCATTATCAGTTCTGGAAACAATGTTAAAAACCATTAATACATATTATATTAGTAGAGAGATTTACAATAAGAAAAGTAAATGAAACGTTGAAAAATGGAGGCTGATTACTGATTGGTGCAAGGAGGTTACGGACGTGAAAAATTAGACGGGGGAGCGCCAGTCAAATGGCACTTCCTCTGTCATAGTATTATGTGTACGCAAAAATTTGGCAGAATTGCTGAGCCGATTGCGCTGAAATTAAACGGGCATCTGTGACCAGTGTACTGAGAAATGTTAACAAAATCAGCAACATCCGTTGCGATTTAAACCTGCAAGAAATAATTAATTAAAAATAGGCCGAAAATTTGTAACAATTAATTAAACGACAATGGTTTTGTTCTTGAAGAAATCATTTTTATTAAATCACATTTTGCAAAATATTGCATTAAAAATCGGGAATAAATCGTAAAAACTCGATTTCTATGAGAGATATTTCTTCGATTGTCCCCAAAATCGAAAAACAACTATACCCAGTGATTTTAAACGTTCCCATAAAGGTTCCTAAAGATCGGAGAAGCCGTTTGCCCTGTCTGGAGCTAAATATCTCGAAAATATTGTATTAAAAATCAAAACAAATCGGATAAGTGCAAAAATATTCGTAAGAATTTTTTTTTGAAAGTACCCAAAAATGTGGCTGGTCTTAGTTCAGAGATTTTTAAGGTCCTCTCAAATTTTCATCAAGATCGTATATTATGCCGTTTGCCCAGTAGAGAGCGAATAGACAAAAAACAAACAAACAAAAAACAAACAAACAAAAAAACAACCAACCTAAATTTTTTGGGGGGTCAGTGAAATTGAAGTCTCCACTTCGCTCATCCAACTACTTAATAAAAATTATCCTAATTTAATAACAATATGATTTTGCAATGGAACTTGAAGACGTAAAGAAATCCCACGCATACGAAGTAACTTTAAAAAAAAGCTCATCCATCAACGCGACTAAAAAAGCGTTCACGAAACGGCATAGTTATAACCATGCTAAAAGTCCATTTAAAAATCGCTTTATTACCAAACCCAGAGAATTTACACACACTTTTTGACCTCCGACTTCTACTATTGGGGTCGTTTTGACCTGACGTCCGTTCCTTGTTTTATTACAAAATCTGCTTTCGACTCAGTAGACCGGCAAAGTCTCATCAAGAAGCTTCGCGAACTGAACTGCATTCCTGTCGAACTATTGAACATACTAAGTGTCATTTTAAATATTAACTTCGTGCAAGTTAACGATGGTATCTTCCTCTCCGATCCAATAACACAGTCAAACGGAGTCCTCCAAGGGGACCCTTCCAGCCCACTTTTGTTCAACCTATTACTTCAGATATAAAAGAATCTATCTTTGACGAATTTAACAAAGACGTTCACTTGATAATGTACGCAGATGACATCGCACTATACACGGAAAACCTCGCTCAGCTTCAATACACTTTACTAAAACTCAAAACATGGTGTGAAAGCAACCATTTAGAAGTAAATGTCAAAAAAACAAAAGTTGTTAAGTTCAGAAAAGGGGGGAAGTTAGCCAAAAGCGATGTGCTTTTCTATGGTACTGACAAAGTCGAGTTTGTATCTTCTTTCAAATATCTGGGTATCTTACTCCATTATAAAGGCACTTCTTTTCTCCCCATATCAAAGCAAGATGTTCCTCTGCCATAAAAGCCATGCACCTTATCTCCAAATTATACTCACTCTCACAGTCAGCTCACTCTCTTGTGCTATGAAACTCTTCCACCTTAAAATTTCCCCGATTGCTTCCTACGGCATCGAAATCATATGGCCCTACCTCTCCCAAGCCAATCTCACACAATTAGAATCGGTTAAGACCCTATATATGAAAAAGATCCTTTCTCTATGTAAATTTACTCGTTCGCGCTTGGTATATGAGATGGTAGATGAATCATTGTTTGTTGCTGACCTACAGTTCAAATTTAACCTAAGCCAATCAGACGCCTTTCGTACTGTCGTTCATAACTGCATGACAAAACGCCTTGAAATTAGACCTGAATTCTTTACTATGGATCTGTTCAAAAATGATGATTGGAAAAAACCTCTTGCCAAAAACAGGCATGTGCTAACCCGTGTAGCAGCTCACGGTTTTCACCATTTGTTTTGTCTAGATAGAAAGTTCCATTCATCATATACAGACTGCAAATGCTCCCACTGTTCTAGGGATTGCGACCTGTATCATGTTTTTATATGTCCAGCTAGGACTCATTCCATTACTGATCTTGCCACAAAGGGTCTTGTCTAGAATCAGGTACAAAAAGTAAAATATAGTCTGAAATGTTTAATTTATTAAATTTTGTTGTTTTTATTCTGTTGTAAACTTGTAATTTTATTAATCATTAATCCTGTCATTGTCATAGCTGAAATGTAAATTGTAACTATTTGTGTAATTTGTATTGGTGTAATGTTGCCTATGTTACGCCATAGTTGGTGTTGTACTCTCTGGAGTTTAATAAAAGTTAAAAAAAAAAAAAAAAAAAAAAATAATTCTTGCAGTGTAAAATAGCCCCAAAGCATGCATCTGTACATACAATGTATTGTGGACACCCCTTGGTACAAAATTCTCACATTTTCAGTGATAATAGAAAATAAAGGGTCTAAATATTCATACAAGTTTTGTACTTTCTCTATTGTTTAATTACTAGGAAAACGCTAAGGTCCCGCCGCGTTGATGGATGAGCTTTTATTTTAGTTTTTAGTCCGCGTAGGATATCTTTACTTTTGCAAGTGCTTTGTTTAGCTGCCTACGCATTGTAGGTGATTGTTGTCAAGTTTCTATTGTTACTTGTCAATTTGTTATTATTTACCGTTAAAAACTTATATTAAAAGCTTTATTTCTATGGATGTTAGCTAACTTTGTCAACTTTTTCTTTCGAAAGGTACTTCATCACCATAACCTTAATGCCCATGTATAATATGAACGTTGTAGTCCCACCCGTTTGGTCAGAATCGGCCCAAATGTCACGAAAATATCGCACTAAAAATCGAAAAAAATCGTAAAAGTACGATATTCATGAGAATTATTTCTTCGATTGTACCAAAAAACAATACACCTCTAAGTTCAGAGATTTCGAAGGTCCCCTCAAATTTTCATCAAGATCGGATATGCCGTTTGCCTGGTAGAGAGTTAACAAACAGACAGAGAAACAAACAAAAAAAAAAGAAAAAAAAAAAAAACACCCGAGCTAAATTTTTTGGGGGTCAGTGAAATTGAAGTCTTCGCTTCGCTCATCCAACAAACGGCGGTAATTTTACAAATTTTCAACAAGCTTTCGAATTTTAAATGGATGAACGAAGCAAAGACTTCAATTTTCCTGACCCCCAAAAAACAATTAGCTCGGTGTTTTTTTTGTTATGTTCGCGCTCTATCGGGCAAACGTAACATTTCTCCGAATGTACCGTTGGGTGTCTAGTGTAAAACGTAGCAGAACCAAGTTTAGAAATTTCGAAGGTCCGCTCCAATTTTCATCAAGATCGCATCGAAGAAATATTTCTCATGAATATTGTACTTTTACGATTTTTTCTCGATTTTTAGTGCGATATTTTTGTGACATTTGGGCCGATTCTGACCAAAAGGGTGGGGCTTCAACGTTCATTGGATGAGCGAAGCGAAGATTCCATTCTACTACACTAGAGAAAAAAATCCGGAATGTTTTTTTTTCTTTTTTTCTTTCTTTCTTTCTCTTTTTTTTTGTATTTTTGTCTGTTTGTCCACACGATTCCGGATAAACCGATACTCCGATTGCGATGAAATTTTATGGAGGCCTTCGAAATCTCTGAACTTAGAACTGCCACGTTTTTGAGCGCAATCGGAAAAACAGACAAAAAAATACAACAACAAAAAACACCGAGCTAATATAGTGAAATTGAAGTCTTCGCTTCGCTCATCCAACAAATTTCCGTACGGTACTGGATCCAATGTTGAACTTACTCGAATGTGCAAGGTTAACCGTCTAATGGAAATTCACGACTGAGTATTCAACTTGTAATTCGC